>SJYX01004046.1:143227-154538 GCA_006410675.1 Oreotragus oreotragus
CTCCCTCTCCCTCTCCTTCTCCCTCAGAGTCCATAAGTCCGCTCTACACATCTGTATCTCTTTTGCTGTCTTGCATACAGGGTCCTCATTACCATCTTTCTAAATTCCATATATATGTGTTAGTATACTGTATTGGTGTTTTTCTTTCTGGCTTACTTCACTCTGTATAATCGGTTCCAGTTTCATCCATCTTATTAGAACTGATTCAAATGTATTCTTCTTAATGGCTGAGTAATACTCCATTGTGTATATATACCACAGCTTTCTTATCCGTTCATCCGCTGATGGACATCTAGGTTGTTTCCATGTCCTGGCTATTATAAACAGTGCTGCAATGAACATTGGGGTACGTGTGTCTCTTTCTATTCTGGTTTCCAAGTTAATTTTTAAAAACGTCTGAAGTTTAGTCAAGTTGTGGGGACTGTTAAGGCCCTTTTGGTAAAGTCCTTGTTCTTGCTTATAAATACTTGAGAGAAAGGCAAAAATAAAAGAAAATCTTGAGCTGAAAAGAGATGCACTGCTGATCTTTTTGTTTTGTGGATTATTCATGGGGAACCTCTGAATTAATGAAGTAGCAAAATTAATCCATAAACATCCTCCAAAATACCTTCTTGTTAAAACATAATTAACAATTCTATATTTTTATGAGGTGCAAGTAGAATAATGACCACAAAGCATGGCTTCAAGATGCTTTTCCATATGATAATTATAGTAATTATTATAATGACTGCTCTTGCGATATATAGCAGTGTGAGGGGCTGAAAATTACTTTTAGGCATGCCAGACTTCCTCCATTGTTCTAAAATTCCACCTAGTCATCCAGATCCACAAACAAAACTAGATGGTTGTTTATTCTATACATATATATATATATATGCACATCTATATATTCATACATCTATACATGTGCATATCTACCTATAAATGTGTTTTATTTTTTCTTTTGTTTTAGTTGATTATTATTTCATATTGCTATATCTGACTTGAGTTCTACTTCTATTTTATTTATTTTTTGACAGTTTTTATGTTTCTTGTTTTTCTTTCTGTTATGTGACTTTGTAAACAGTCGTTTGAAAGCATGGTTAGAAGACTAGTTTTTAAGAGAGCTGATGTCACACAAAAAAGGAAGCTTTGAACCTCATCTATAATTCCCTGTACTCACTCTTTGACAGTTTACAATTTCCCTTGTGATGGTTCTCAGAATGCTTTTGTTTGTCAGATGCAAATAGCCCAGTGATGTGCCAGCTGAAAATCTCAACTTGCCAAGTGCACATTTGACTGTTTCATCAAGATCAATGCTTATGAAAAGATTGTAGCATACAGAATAAATCATTATTTGACATGTTAAAGATTTTGTTAATGTGCTTCTGTATATTTTCAAACACTAATTTTCTTCGATAAAACAAAAATAATTGGCAGCAGTAAGTATGCAGATAGAGATATATTTTCTTATGTATCACCCCACTCCAGTATTCTTGCCTGGAAAATCCCATGGACGGAGGAGCCTGGTAGTCTGCAGTCCACGGGGTCGCTAAGAGTCGGACATGACTGAATGACTTCACTTTCAGTTTTCCCTTTCATATTTTGGAGAAAGAAATGGCAACCCGCTCCAGTGTTCTTGCCTGGAGAATCCCAGGGATGGTGGAGCCTAATGGGCTGCCCTCTATGGGGTCGCACAGAGTCGGACACAACTGAAGCGACTTAGCAGCAGCAGCAGCAGCAATACATACATGAAACTATAAAACTGGTATCATTTCAGAAACATCACTGTCTCATATTCAGAATTTCAAAACTGTGTAATTCTCTATGGAAAGAGAATTTGGCTGAGTTAATGGTAAATTGTTTACCTGAATCAATCAGGATTTACTATAGAAGAGGCATATTTACATTTTTTTGTTTTTCAAGCAAGAGGTATAAAATACTGGAAATCAGATACTTATACATTGTTTGGTAACTAAAGATGTGGAAGCAAGAAGACAGTTGCAGCCTTCAGATTTTACTCATGAGGTTTTTTTTTTTTTTTTTTTTTTTGCCTCATCAGGTGGCATGCAGGATCTCAGTTCCCCAACCAGGGATCAAGCTGGTGTCCCCTGCAGTGGGAGAGTGGGAGTGTGGAGTCTTAACCACTGGACCATCAGGGAAGTCCCTCTTCATGAGTTTTATCAAGAAAATCAGTAAGTTGCTGCTTCCCCCCTCCATGCCTTATCAAAGCACTGCCTCTAATTATTACTCCTGCATTGTAGCACCAAGGCAAGTGCATGAGAGGAGAATGACCTAAAACAGCTGATGGAAAAAAAAAAAAAGTCCTCACTTTTACAAAGCACACACTTTTGCTCCCCACTACTATAGAGAGATTAATTGGACACTCCTACCCCTTCTACCTTCCGATTCTCACACATCATTTACTGATTGGTGGGACTTGAAATCCTACCCAGGCAAGGTACTCAAGATACATATTGAGAATTCCCTGAGTTACAGGGAAATCCTATAAGGATTTTGGAATTGATGTTATTGCCAAAATTCCATCTTTTCCCACAGTTTAACACAGTGGCTTATATTTTAACTTTTGAATAAAGAGAAAATCAACATCAGCATGCTTTTGAGAGGGTAACAGGCAGGAAGGCTAGGGTCTCCAAATGGACAAAATTGGCTGCAAGTGTTAGACATTTTTTATCTCTCTCTTAAAATGCAGGAAGAAACAAACTACACCTGTCAGACTTTTTTTTCCCTTCTCTATACAAATTTAAAATGAGTTTGTTTTTTTTTTTAATTCTGTGTTGCCATGATGACACCTGGTTCCACCTAAACTTAAAAGTTTTCTCAAACCTGAATCTAACCAATACGTTTTTCTCATGGAAATGTTTTTCTTAAGCTGTTACTAACTATGCATTTACCCTAGACTATGTCTTTTTTCACTTCACTTCCACCTAAAACTCAGAACCCGTATTGGCTCAACAAACCAGTATGTTTTACTCATACTAATGTTCTTAAGCTGTGTTAATGAGACTATGTGTTTGGAAACTTGCCTTTCTTCAAGAATCATATTAATTGTTTAATGACCCTGGATGACTCACCTTGTGCCAATGTTATCTCAGAATGCATGTTGTGGGTGAGGGGCCTGGTGCCACTCTCTGAGTTTTGAGACATTTCCTTTTAGCAGCCTGCTAATAGGTGTATGACTCCTTGCTAAAAATTAGCAAGGGGGCACTCTTTCTGCCCCCTTCTGATGTCTATGTCAGAAGCTTTCTCTATCTCTTTAATACTTTAATAAAACTTTGTCACGGGAGTGTGTTGTTTCCTCGGTTCTGCCTCATCACAATAAAAACCTTGAAGCCACAGACCAGTGTTACAGCTCTCAGACAGACCAGTGTTATAGCTCCCTGTTACAGCTCGGTTTTGTCTAGAAAGTAAAAGAAAACACATCCTTGAGGCGTGAGGGCATGCCAACCCAGAAGATGCAAAGAGAAGAGAGGTACTGAGAGCCCCGCGGCCCTTTAGCTCCTCTTTCTGTTTCCCCTCCCCGGGCCTGCACTATGTAAACTGGGCCAGCCACGAGTGCTGTCTGTACTACCTGAGGTCCTCACTCCAGTCCTTGGACCTTCCTTTGTTATATTTTCACAGGCTTTTTCTTTCCCTTGTCTTTTAGCCACCGCCATTCTGGACTCCTTTTTCCTATTCTAACTACCTAACAACTTTATTACACAAAAGCTCTGAGCAATAAAGCCTTGTCACTGGCCCCAGGTTGAATTCGTCTCCTCCAGAAGCCAAGAATCCCAGTGTCGTTCATGGCTCAGCAACAACATTTCACTTTGATCTAATGTAATGCAGGTCTCTCCTCATTTAGTGAAGGTTTCCTGAAGGTCCCTCCTCACAGTAGAGATCCACACTTGAATCAATCACTATATCCATGTCTGGGTGATGCTTATGATTTTTTCCTAGTTAAGATATACAGTTCTGTGATCATCAGAAAGAAAATTATAAGGTAATGAGCACCCACACAACTTATATGTAATATTTAGGAATAAGGAAAGTAGTGGCAATTAAATTCATTAAAATATATGGTATTAAATATTAATATTAATCAGTTAACTATGTGTAAATTAAAATGTAATGGATGAGGTTTACCTCACTATTACTAAAGGGCTGAAACTACTCTTGATGTATTGGTGCTGTTCTTGTTGTTTTTTAATTTCTTTTTTCCACTACCTGGAAAATTTTTTGGTTTCCTTTTTCTACTACCTATTTCCTTCTTACTCTCAGCCATCATTTTAATTTTTCATGATTGTTAACTTTGTGGACATTTCTTGTTAGCCTTGACTGTGTTGGAGTCAGTGGTTTTACCAATTAGACTTGGAAGGACAATGCAGTATCCCTGGATGTCTTCTGGACTGAAGATATGTGTCTTTACAACCATTATGTGGCAGGATCCATCACTCCACCCAGAATAATAATCTACACCACTGCCAGCTGTTTTCAGAGCCATGAAACACCTAGCATGTAAACTATCTAGCTTGTAGCTCAATGCCCAGATCCATCTAAATCCTTCTACATATACTCAGCTGAAATTTGAGGGTGATAATTTTTCCTAATTAATGCTCTAAATTTCATGTAAGTGATTTACCTATGCTTTTAATTCAGTCAGTGCTTAATTAAAACTACAGGGTTAAGTGGGTCTGGTGTTTAAGATTTCTATATTCTACAGCTATAAAAAGTAAAGAATCACTTAAACAGTGATATTTAAAAGGCTGTGCTGTGTGTGGGTGCTCAGTTGTGTTTGACTCTTTGTGACCCCATAGACTGTAACAGCCTGCCAGGTTCCTCTGTCCATGGAATTTTCCAGGCAAGAATACTAGAGTGGGTTGTCATTTCTTACTCCAGGGGATCTTCCTGACCCAGGGATCAAACTCGAGAATCTTGTATCTCTTGCATTGGCAGGCAGATTATTTACCACTGTGCCATTTAGGAACCCCTTTAAAATGCATCAAAGCCTTTTTTTATCATGCTTGGGCTGAGGACTTGAAATCCAAAGCGAGTAATTTTCTATCTATAGGCAATTTCATAATGACAAAAGCAACCAGTCCACCAAGTCTTGTAACCAATCTTTTACCTTTTTTTTTTTTTTAGTTATTGATATTTCTCCCGGCAATCTTGATTCCAGCTTGTGTTTCTTCCATTCCAGCGTTTCTCATCCCCAGTAAACAATTCTCACCTTCCATTTTTTTATTGTCCAGTTCTTGGAAACACTTAGTGTTCTGTTTTGTTTCATCATAATTTTTTAAAGAAACCAAAAACTATTTTAAGTACTTCCAGCAAAAATAAACCAATACAATATTGTAAAGTAATTAACCTCCAATTTAAATAAATAAATTTAAAAAAATAAAATGAGCCTGATATCAACCACAAATAAATAAATAAATAAATAAATAAATCTAGAGAAACCGTGTTTACAAAGTCACTAGAAGTCTTGGATGAATGAAAGTCACTAGGTCTTCCTGTTTTCTTTTTGTTTTCAGTTGTGATCTATATAGTCATAAATCTTCTCTTATGATACAGACCATAAAATGATTGGAAATCCCTGCTGATTATGGAGACTTCCTTGAATATTTATGAAGTTAAGGGATGTTAACTTGAAGCCCCCATAAGGTGTGGTTATAGGGATAACACAGAAGGGTAAGAAATGATTATATCAAAATAAAAGGAAAATTTAAAGAAGTGGGAAGAAATCTCAACATAGACTCACAGTTGTCTGCCTCAGGATTATGATATAAAGTGACATGGAAAATATGACAGAGATTGTTGTCCTTTTATTCAGATTTTTACAAATATGTTCCAAGTGATACAATGTGATTGATACATGAGTGAACTCTGTGAATGTTATAGAAAACTAGCAACATTTTCCTTCTCTTCCCAAATCTTAAGGTCAAGAGAGGAATATGAAGGTACATTCTAATGCCTTACCTTTATTGGTGGTGATGATATGTGAGACAATATTTGTTTAATTTTAACTTTAATTTTAAAATCATCAAATTGATGTGTTTCAGCTTTTGCTTTTTCTCTCGTATAACTCTAGATTCTAAAGATTGACTGATTTCTAGGAAAGCTGGGTCCATGGATGGATTATTGTTGTCAGGATTGTCACTTAGTCTCCATGTTTTCATTCTGTTTACTGATATTGACTCCTTTTTATAACATTTTCCTTTATCATTTTGGTAAAAATGTCACCAAGTATTTCTTCAGGGAGATAAGGGGTTCTTCAAAGTTAGCTTGGCAAAAGTGCTTACCTGGTGGGGGGCAGGGATAATTTTGCTGTTAACAAATCCACCAGCATAGTGTGGAAGGAGTGGGAGGCACAGGGTACAAACAGGAAAGAAGCTTTGTACCACAAGAAGGAGATGGGATGGGATCTGGGCAGACAAACTATAAAAGATGTCAGTTGGATCCTTCATCAAAGATAACTTGCTAAAGTGAAAATATTCTGCTGATTGAAACATGAAGAGTTACTGGGTGCCACTGAAATTTAAGGGCAAGGCAGATGAATAAAACAGTTCAGGCAGAGGGAACTCTATGAAGTGAGGCACAAAGTTGAAAGATTAAATTTTGTGCAAACCATTGCTATGCCTTATGAAAGGAGGAGAAACCGAGATTAAAATATGCTTTAAGTGAGAAATGATGGGGCAACAGATTACCAGTCTAGAGAATAACAACAGATTTGAGAGATATTTTTTGGAAGATGATTTCTTCTCTAGGTAACCTAGACACTAACCAGAATCACTGTATACTCCTCTCACCATGGCCTTTGCATTTTGTTTTTATTTACACATACTACATCATCCATAAAAGTGTTATTTATTGGACTACCATAACCCCATTATCTAATTATTAATTCCCATCACATTCCCCCCTTACTGTGTTTTATTTTTCTTCATAGTCCTTATGATGAATTCAGTCATTTTATAATACATGTTCATTTGCTCATCTTTGTCAGTATTTCCTGCAATTCTTTTGAAAGCAAGATTTGACCCTTTTGTTCACTGCTAGATCCCAGCTAAAACAGTGCTGCTACACATCACTTAAATGACAGCAACTCAAACGGTGCAATCTCAGGCTGCATTTCAAAAGACAGGTATTAAGAGATACTGAAGGAGGATAACTCATCACCACCGGTGGCTCGTAAGATGCAGCTGCACCGCCTACAAGGCTTCAATTCCTCTCCTGCCTGGAAGAGCTCTTCATGGTCATCAGCGCTGGTGAAAGCAGACTCTGAATTTCTGACCACTTGTGTTTTGCCCTTACCTCCTGCCAAGTTGGTATCATTTTAGTCACTGGAAACTCTGGTGACAAAAGCACACAAAAGTCTTTCACTGAAATTGCTTTTCGTCCTTAGTAGGTAGAGTGAGTATGGAAGGAACCCAGGGAAGGTTTGTGAGCAGGTCCTCTCGGCTCAGAGCACCAGTTCTTCCCTGGGCAGGAGGCAGATGCAGAGACACCCAGCAGCCCTTCACTGCAGCCCAGAGACTGACAACTAATCAACTGCAGCGTTAGGCATCTTGAAAACTAGGTTATGACACCTTTTGCCATTATTTCATATGGAAAATTGCTCTTGAAAAGCTTTTCTAAGATCAGCATGTTTTCAGATATACATCCCTCAGTTATCAAGTGTACCTCCCTTTCACACTAAGCTCCCTCTTCCTTTCTAGCCTTCAGGATCATTATTATGGATCTTTATTTCAATCCCTAACACTGCTGTTTCAAAGGCAATGTGCATTCATGGTTTGACTGGAAGTATCAGAAGCCAAGTAAAGTTATATCAAAATATGAGTTTTCAGAGTATTTTTGAGACCCTTTACTAAATGAATAATGGATACTTTTATATAGTTCAAGGAAACTACTTCTTTCCTCTCTTGCATTAATAACTGTTTATAATCAGAATTTTTTATGATTTCTATGCCTTGACAATCATGTGATTCTTACTGATGCATGTAAAAAATACTTTCTTATAGCAAAAAATTCATCATACATCATGAATATTGTGACTTTTAATACTTTAAATGTCAATTGCCCCTAATATGGTGAATTTCACTCATTTTTGGAAAGGTTTTTTTAAACTAACATTCTCTTATATAGCAGAGCTTGTTAAAATGCTTATCATGAATGGTGGTCTCTACATTTTTTATCCTTCAGCATTTTAAGAGTTTCTCAGGATTCTGCAGTCCAATGTACCAAGAGGTTTTTTTTTTTTTTTTATTCTAATAACATTGCCAAGTTTAATTTGACTCTAATAATAGTTAATTTTTAAAATTCCATACTGTCTTATCCTCAAGTTAAAATATTATCTTATCAAATCTTCCAACAAAACATGTAATTTCCTTTCATAATTATTGCAAATTAAGTCATCAAGGAAATATCCTGCTAAGGAAAAAGAAGCATGTTTTAGGTTTCAACTATTCAAATATAAACCCAATACAGTGAAATATGTTAGGGCTAAACTGAGTTACTTTTAGTTTTATAGACTTTGACATTAATAACGCATACTTTTTATAAATTTTCCTGCAATAATATTCATTATACATTTTTAATAGATTGTATTCTTTAAATATTTTAGTCAGAATCAGTTGTAATGTCCTTAATAAATTGATAAGGTATTTCAGGAGTATAAAACAGGAATCTACTCTGACTCTTTTCTAATGCATTTTTGCACTAATCCACTGAAAAAGCTTTAAATATGATGAAAAATAATGTCCTCCTTCATAATGATGCCAGGTATTTTTGAAACATTCTAGCACCTTATATTCAATAACAAATAACACCTTTAGGTTAATTAATGTCATTAAAGAATATCAAATCAGTTGAAATAAATCACACTATATAGAAAAAATGTAGCAGTCCACCGTCTCAGGAGAAGAATTTGAGCTGCATTTGGAAGCTGTGTTACCTCAGACATGTATCCCATGGGGTGAGGTATGTGCTGTGCCATGCTAAGTCACTTCAGTCATGTCCAACTCTGTGCAATCCCATGAACTATAGCCCACTAGGCTCCCCTGTCCACAGGATTCTCCAGGAAAGAATACTCTAGTGGATTGCCAGGTATAATCATACCCATTTTAGGGGATTATGCAAGCAGATATGGATAGTGTACTTCATAACAAACACATGAATAATGTCTGGAATTTCCAAGTTTTAATGAAGTGTGCAAAATTATTTTTACAAATATTAACTCTCTGGCTTCAATTCCCAACTGCATTCACAAGATTTCTGACATTCACATCACACACAATGGAATATTACTCAGCTATAAAAAATAACTGGAGTCAGTCCTAATGAGATGGATGAATCTATAGCATATCACATGAGTGAAGTAAGTCAGAAAGAGAAACACAAATACTGTATATTAACACATGCCTATGGAATCTAGAAGCAACAGTCAGAACCCTGTGTGGAACAACTGGGCTTCTCTGGTGGCTCAGATGGTAAAGAATCTGCCCACAGTGTGGGACCCTTGTGTTTGATCCCTTGGTTGGGAAGATCCCCTGAAGGAGGGCATGACAGCACACACCAGTATTCTTGCCTGGAGAGTCCCCATGGACAGAAGAACCTGGCAGGTTCATGAGGTCACAAACAGTCAGACATGACCG
Source organism: Oreotragus oreotragus (assembly GCA_006410675.1). Lineage (NCBI taxonomy): Eukaryota > Metazoa > Chordata > Mammalia > Artiodactyla > Bovidae > Oreotragus > Oreotragus oreotragus. Next base: position 152,860 of record SJYX01004046.1, read on the forward strand.
AGTAATTAAGCACAGCACATGGAACACCTGATTGGTTCAAGACTGAGAAAGGAGTATCCCGGAGCTGTCTCCTATCACCCTGTCTGTTTAATCTATACACTGAGCACATCATGAGAAATACTGGGCTAGATGAGTTACAAACTGGAATTAACATAGACGGGAGAAACACCCAACAACCTCAGATATGAGGATGATACCACTCTAATGTCAAAAAGAGAAGCGGAGCTAAAGAGCCTCTTGATGAGGGTGAAGGAGGAAAGTGGAAGAGCTGGCTTAAAACTAAATATTAAAAATAACAATAAGATCATGGCATTTGGCCCCATTACTTCATGGCAAACAGAAGGGGAAAAATGAAAGTAAGGGGCAAATTTCCTCTTCTTAATCTCTAAAATCACTGTGGATGGAAACTGCAGCCGTGAAATCAGAAGACAGTTGCTTCTTGGCAGGAGAGCTATGACAAACCTAGATAGTGTGTTGAAAAGCAGAGACATTACTCACTGACAAAGGTCTGTATAGTCAAGGCTATGGTCTTCTCAGCGGTCAGGTATGACTGTGAGAGCTGGACTGTAAAGAAGTCAGAATGTCAAAGAATTCCTGAAGGAATTCTGAAACAAGGAACTCCTGACAGTTCCTTGGACATCAAGGATATCAAACCAGTCAATCTTAAGGAAAATCAACCCTGTATACTCATTGTAAGGACGGATACTGAAGTTGAAGCTCCAGTATTTTGGTCATCTGATGCAAACAGACGACTCATTGGAAAAGTCCCTGATGCTGGGACAGATCAAGAGGAGAAGGAGAAGAGGGCATCAGAGGACGAGATGACTGGATGGTATCATCAGTTCAATGGACATGAACTTGGGCAAACTTTGGGAGATGGTGAGGGACAGAGAGGCCTGGGGTGCTGCAGTCCATGGGGTTGTAAAGAGTCAGACATGACTGGGTGGCTGAACAACATGGAATCTAGAAAGACAGCAATGATGAACCTACTTGCAGAGCAGCAGTGGAGACACAATCACAGAGAACAGACTTGACACAGAAGGGGAAGGAGAGGGTGGGACGAATTGACAGAATAGCATGGAAACATATACACTCAGCTCAGTTTCAGTTCAGTCGCTCAGTCGTGTCCGACTCTTTGTGACCCCATGAATCGCAGCACGCCAGGCCTCCCTGTCCATCACCAACTCCCAGAGTTCACTCAGACTCACGTCCATCGAGTCCATGATGCCATCCAGCTATCTCATCCTCGGTCGTCCCCTTCTCCTCCTGTCCCCAATGCCTCCCAGCATCAGAGTCTTTTCCAATGAGTCAATTCTTCACATGAAGTGGCCAAAGTACTGGAGTTTCAGCTTTAGCATCATTCCTTCCAAAGAAATCCTAGGGTTGATCTCCTTCAGAATGAACTGGTTGGATGTCCTTGCAGTCCAAGGGACTCTCAAGAGTCTTCTCCAACACCACAGTTCAAAAGCATCAATTCTTCAGTGCTCAGTTTTTTTCACATATACATTACCATATGTAAAATAGACAGCAAGTGGGAATGTGTTGTGTGACCCAGGAGCTCAACCCAGTGCTCTGGACCACCTACAGGGGTGGGGTGGGGAGGGTATATATACATACCTGTGGCTGATTCATGCTCATGGATGGCGGAAAACAATACAATATTGTAAAACAATTATCCT
>SJYX01004046.1:156115-203295 GCA_006410675.1 Oreotragus oreotragus
GGGGTGGGGAGGGAGGGGGGGGGGGGGTTCAGGAGGGAAGGGACTTATGTATACTATATACCGGTGGCTGATTCATGTTGATGGATGACAGAAACAAACACAATATTGTGAAGCAGTTATCCTCCAATTTAAAAAATAAACATAAAAAATACATTTGATTCATGACGGCTTTAAGTGTGTGTGTGTTTTAAACTTTATTTGTCATTTGGCTGTGCTGGATCTTAGTTGCAGCATGTGGGATCTAGTTTCCTGACCAAGGATAGAACCCTGGGCCCCCTGCGTTGGAGTACAGAGTTTAGTAACTAAACCACAGAGTCCAGAGAAGTGACAGCTTTAATCTTTCTGCTCTATCTCTAGAGGATGCCAGTTTCTGCTGCATCTTAAGATTTCATAAGGACAATCAGGATTATGTCGGCTCTACGTTTTGCAGTGATTCAGGTGACTGTTCTCATTTCATTGATGGTGGCTTGGTCTACATCAGTGTATACTCTAAGTCAGCCTAGCTGTGTTTTAACTGCTATGACACTTGCCTGGATCCATCCTCTTCATAGGATGCTCTTCTTTTCCACATTTCAACTCTTCCCTTACTTTTTTAAGAAAAAACTCGCCCCTCATTCTCATGAATTATAGTTTGTATCCCTTATCTTAGACAAGATCTCTTATTTCCTTTATTCCTCTGTGATTGTTAACAGTGTTTTCATTTAGAAATTTATCAAAAAACAATGAACAACAATTTCATATTGGAACTTTAATTTCATCTTTGTGTGGTTACCTTATAGTGTCTTTACATTTCTATTAGCAGATGTTGTGGCTTCTTTAGCTTTGAGATTTATCCCCTCACCCCGCCATTCCCACAGACCTTCAAACATCCAACACTGTTTCTGACTTTACAAATCATTAAGTTACCATTTATATTTGTCATGTATAAAGAGGCTAAAGAATGTTGACTTCATCAAGGAAATAAGGCTAATGGGAAGCAGTAGAATGCAGAAATTTGTTTCAAAAACATATCCACTTGCAAAGCATTTTAGTGTAAGTTAATAGGATAATTTTTTTTTTTTTAAATTCTGGAAGGAGTTTAATTCTGCCACAACCACATGTGCTTGGAAGAGAACTTCAAGTTCCAAAGCAGAATGTTGCTGAGCTAACACTTTGATTTTGGACTTTGGAGGACCAAACAGAGAATCTAGCAATGGACTGTCTCAACTTCTGATCTGCACAGCCCTGAAAACAGTACCTGAGAGATTCTGTAAATCATCAAGTGTGTGGATGTTTGTTATTCAACAATAAAAAACTATTACACCACACATGTACAGAGGGGCAGTAAAAGAAGGGAAGGGAGAGGAAGAAAGAGGGAAGGAAAAGAGAAAGAGGGAAATGGAGAAAGAGATTTAAATAACTAGAAGGGACTACAATTCCTTCCTCTTCTACTCAGGACTACTCTTGCTCAGAGTGAGCATGTGGTGGAAGACACAACTGCATTTCCTTCCATTGTCCTAGTTTGTCCACAACTTTCACAGAATGAAATCCACACATTACTGAGACTGACCTTTTGTTTCAGAAAATCATTTTCTATTAAATATAGCTGTAAAATCAAGCCAATAGCCTCATCTCATGTTCAAACAAAGACAGATTTATCTGTTTCAACATTGGAGGAAAACAGAACTGAGTTTGGTTGATTAAGAAATGCATATGATTAATTAATGTGAGTCAGGAGTCTAACCATATATTCAGTTTGAGTGATTTAATAAACTCTCAAGATAATTTTACTTAAACATATTCAGTGCCTCATAAACTGAATGTGTATCTGTACCTTGAATGACAACTAACTTCACTATGATCCCAAGTCTTATTACTGTTATGAATTCAATAGAGATAGGAGGTTCTAGTTAATTTAAATGATTTATTTTTACAGGATTTATGAAGTAGGAAAAATATGCTGTTATTTTGTCATTTTTTTGTGCATAGAAACACTCATAAAATTAGCTTCTGGGGGACTTTCCTGGGGACTTCCCACTGGTTAAGAACTTCATGCTTCCAATAAAGGGGACATAGGTTCCATTGTCTGGGGACAAAGATTGCACATGCTATGTGGCAAAAAAAAAAAAAAAAAAAAAAGAAGAAGAAGAAAGAAATAGCATTTTGATTTAAGGTAGTTTAAAAGGGAACAGAGGAGCCTGGTAGGCTACAGTCCATGAGGTTCACAAAGAGTCGGAAATGACTTAGCAACTAAACCACCACCACCAAAATAAAATAAATGAAAACTGCAACAAATTGATAAAATTAACCATAAGTACTGGTATGCATGCAATAATTCTATCTATAAATGATTTCTTTGTGAAAACTGGAATTGAAAGAATGCACTTTGTATTACAGACAGAGGGAAGATCAAGAAAAATTATTGAATCCTTTTATACTGTTCAGTTCAGTTCAGTCGTTCAGTCGTGTCCTACTCTTTGCGACTCCATGATTCGCAGCACGCCAGGCCTCCCTGTCCATCACCAACTCCCAGAGTTCACTCAGACTCACGTCCATCGAGTCAGTGATGCCATCCAGCCAGTGATGCCATCCAGCCATCTCATCCTTGGTTGTCCCCTTCTCCTTCTGCCCCCAATGCCTCCCATCATCAGAGTCTTTTCCAGTGAGTCAATTCTTCACATGAGGTGGCCAAAGTACTGGAGTTTCAGCTTTAGAATCATTCCTTCCTAAGAAATCCCAGGGCTAATCTCCTTCAGAACGGACTGGTTGGATCTCCTTGCAGTCCAAGGGACTCTCAAGAGTCTTCTCCAACACCACAGTCCAAAAGAATCAATTCTGCGGCATTCAGCCTTCTACACAGTCCAACTCTCACACCCATACATGACCACAGGAAAAACCATAGCTTTACTAGAAGGACCTTAGTCAGCAAAGTAATGTGTCTGCTTTTGATATGCTATCTAGGTTGGTCATAACTTTCCTTCCAAGGAGTAGACATCTTTTAATTTCATGGCTGCAGTCAAAAAAATAAAGTCTGACACTGTTTCCAATGTTTCCCCATCTATTTCTCATGAAGTGATGGGACTGGATGCCATGATCTTCGTTTTCTGAATGTTAAGCTTTAAGCCAATTTTTTCACTCTCCACTTTCACTTTCATCAAGAGGCTTTTAGTTCCTCTTCACTTTCAGCCTGGCTGTAATACCAGGAGGAGACAATTTATACAAAACAACATTTTTGTAAATAAAATAAGCTTCTGGAATGAATGCTTTTGTAAATGAATATATTAATCTGTCTAATCAGAATGCTGTTTATAACATGGTTAATTTTTACTTATTGACCACATAAAATGTGTAATTCTTTTTCCTAGGTCCCCACACCTGCTTAGACTCTATTCTATGTTTCTGTGTAACATGTGAACTAGCTGTGCCTTAAAACTCCTTACAGTGTATTGAATTGCCTCTTTTCTGACTCAGTCACCAAACTATGCTGCTGCTGCTAAGTCGCTTCAGTCGTGTCCAACTCTGTGTGACCCCAGAGAAAAGTGAAAGTGAAGTCGCTCAGTCGTGTCCGACTCCTAGTGACCCCATGGACTGCAGCCCACCAGGCTCCTCCATCCATAGGATTTTTCAGGCAAGAGTACTGGAGTGGGGTGCCATTGCCTTCTTCATATCAAGCTATAAGTCCCTTGAAAAAAAAGCAATCTAGCCTTGTTCGTACAAATATACACACAATACTTATTGAACAAGTATTATTTTTAAAATTTTTATATTATAAAATAAAATAGCACATGACTTATTTTTATTAAAATTGAATTTTAATTCAGACAATTTCATTTCTGTTCAGTGGTAATGAAAAGAATGTTACATTAGTTCTGCATTCAAGGTACCCACACTCTAGTGACATGAAGCTACAAAACAAATTTAGAATCCAATTATAATAAATATGTCAATCCAAGTGACTTGTAACACCCACTGCAATATTTTCACTTCAAACTGCTTCATGCAATTCCCTAATTATATTACATGGTAACCTAGTAAATGGAGGCTTCCTTGGTGACTCAGTGGTAAAGAAGCTGTCTGTTAATGCAGGAATTGCAAGAGATGGGGAGTTGATCTCAGGGTTGGGAAGATCCCCTGGAAAATGACAGTCCATTCCAGTATTCTTGCCTGGGAAATCCCATGGACAGAGGAGGCTGGCGGGCTACAGTCAATGGGATTGCAAAGAGTAAGACAGAACAGTAACTGAGCACAACCTAGTACATGATTTCAAATCCTTGAGATAAGAAGCATGATTCTGGGACTTTCCTGGTGGTCCAGTAGTTAAGAAGCTGCACTGCTAAGTCAGAGGTACAGGTTTCATCCCCGGATAAGGAACTAAATTTCCATATGTCATGAGGCATAGCCAATAAATACATACATAAAGGTCCAAAAAAAAAAAAAAAAGCATGATAGAAAATTAAGAAATAGATTGAGTAAAATGAAGAGTATTGTGGCAAAATGATGTGCTTTTGATTTATAAGCCAGTTAATCTTGAATGAACATTTGGGTAACATTTCATCTGGTTTATCAGTCCATTTTACAAATACAAAGAGTTCACTTGGAAGAATTTTGTTGATTCCTGCTGGGTTTAAAACTTCAGCTGAATGACTACCATTCCACTTCCCATGAGAAGTAGCTTAATTTCAATTTTTCTTCATAATTCACATCTCTGAGAGCAGGAACATATTGGTTGGAATAATTTTGTATCCCAATAGGAGCAATTATACATTTTATCATGTGATTGAAACTGCAGGCAAGTCTATTGGAAACCAGTAACCTGTGCCTTGTAATTCCTTTAATTTCAGTCGTATTCAGCTGGGAAAGGAGCCAACATTATCCTGGCTTCTGCATATTCATTGAGGGTTAGACAGTAAAGAAGCTTTTATTTTACCCTCTGTAATGGCAACCCACTCCAGTGTTCTTGCCTTGAGAATCCCAGGATCGGGGGAGCCTGGTGGGCTGCTGTCTATGGGGTCTCCCAGAGTCGGACGCAACTGAAGCGACTTAGTAGCAGCAGCAGCAGCTGTACTTGTAGGCTTGCCAGCTATAACACTTCCTTCCTTTTGCGACTTTTTTTTTTTTTAAATCACTAATCTGTTATTCACCAGGAATACATTTTCTACATTTATCATGTTTTCCCAGAAAAGTTTCCCATTACACTACTTTGTAATGTAACTTCATTTGAATCCTTTTTAAGTAGCCTAGATTTGGAACCACAAGTTAAAACTTCTTAAGATAAGAAGTTGCCAAGAGACTGTATTTCAGAAACACTGTGTTTACTTTGTATGTCAGAAATGTACTTATTATTGATATACACCATTTATCTTGGCATCTGTTACACAATTTCTCAACTATAAGTGAACACATTTTACCTTTCCTGCTTGTTCTCCCCAGAACAGAAAGTCAGCTGACCTTGTGATCTTGATTTTATAGAGTGACATGTCATTTTCATTTTTAATTTGGGTATGACAGGGCTACAATTTGTAAACGTAAATTTTCAACATTTGTATCTTTTATAAGAGAATGATACGTTTGAGCAGAATCCTTATTCTCAGAAATACAAGAGAAATCAAGATGAAAAAGAGGTGAATTAATAAAGCCTGTGTAATTCAAAAATTAAAATTGCTGTTTGATAAAAACTCTCTGCTCCTGGTATTGCAGTCAGGTAATTATAAAAGGATCAGGTCATTTCTTTTATTCTTCCCTCTGTCTATACAAAATTGTGTATGTGGGTGTGTTAGTTGTTCAGTCACGTCTGACCCTGGGACCCATGAACTGTAGCTTTCCAGGCTCCTCTGTCCATGGAGTTCTCCAGAGAAGAATACTGGAGTGGATAGCCAGTCCCTTTTCCAGTCTATACAAAGTGCATTCTTATAATTCCTGTTTTCACAATGTAAATCATTTATAGACAGAATGGTTGTACTCATAGCCAATGTTTTTACTGATTCTTTTATCAGTTTGTTGTGAATTTTTTATTTATCTCCTTTTAAGCTAACTTAAATAGCAATGCTATTTTAGCAAGTTTTTTTAATGATTATATTAGTTACATGATTGATGATTTTGAACCATGGTGTTGGAGAAGACTCTTGAGAGTCCTTTGGACTGCAAGGAGATCCAACCAGTCCATCCTAAAGGAAATAAGTCCTGAATATTCACTGGGAGGACTCATGCTGAAGGTGAAGCTCCAGTACTTTGGCCACCTGATGCACAGAACTGACTCATTGGAAAAGACCCTGATCCTGGGAAAGATTGAAGGCAAGAGGAGAAGGGGATGACAGAAGATGAGATGGTTGGATGGCATCACCGACTCAACTGACATGAGTTTGAGTAAGCTCTGGGAGTTGGTGATGGACGGGGAAGCCTGGTGTGTTGCATTCCATGGGGTAGCAAAATGTCAGACATGATTGAGCTACTGAACCGAACCTATACATTTTAGGATTATTTATTCTAGTTCTGTAAAATGTCATAGATGATTTGACAGAGATTACTTTAAATCTGTGGATTGTGTTATGCATTATGGGCATTTTAACAATACTAATTTTTCCAATCCAAGATCATGTAATATCACTCCATTTCTTTGAATCATTTTCAGTTTTCTTTAGCAGTGTTTCAGATTTGTCAGCATATAGTTCTTTCATCTCCTTAGTCAGTTAATTCCTAAGTATTTTATTTTGTATGGAATTTTTAAAGGGACTTCTAAAAATATACATTTTTAACTGGAGGATAATTGCTTTACAATGTTTTGTTTTCTGTCATACATCAACATGAATCAGCCATAAGCATACATATGCTCCTTCCTTCCTGAACCCCCCTCTCACCTTCCATCCCATCCCTCTAGACTGTCATAGAGCACTAGGTTGATCTCCTTGTGTTATACATAAACTTCAAACCAGATATCTATTTTACATATGCTATTGTATATATTTCAATGCTACTCTCTCTATTCATCTTACGTTTTCCTGCCCCTGCTATGTTCAGAAGTCTGTCCTCAATGTCTAAATCTCGATTCCTGCCTTGCAAATAAGTTCATTAGTACCATTTTATATATTCCATATATATGCATTAATGTACAATATTTGTTTTTTCCTCTTTATTACTTACTTCACTCTGTATAACACACTCTGGGTTCATCTACCTCACTTCCACTAACTCAAATGTGTTCCTTTTCATGGCTGAGCAATATTCCATTGTATGTATATACCACACCTTCTTTATCCATTCATTTGTCAGTGATGTCTAGGTTGCTTCCATGTTCTTGCTATTGTAAAGAGTGCTGCAGTGAACACGGGGGTACATGTGTCTCTTAGACCTGTGGTGAGCCGGGGCTACTCTTCTTTGCAGTGTAGAGGCTTCTCATTGTGGTGCTTTCTCCCCTTTTGGAGCACAGATTTTATGCATGGGGGCTTCAGTAGTTGCATCACATGGACTCAGTAGTCATATCCTGGGGTTCTACAGCACAGGATCAGAAGCTGTGACACCTGCAGCATGTGGAATCTTCCTGGATTGAACCTGTGTCCCCTACATAGGCAGGCAGATTCTTATCCACTGTACTACCAGGGAAGTCCCCAAATGGAAGGCTTTTATACACAGAAGAGGGTGGAAAAATAAAGTTTCTAACAGTGAGTGGATTTTCTTTTTCCAGCAAAGTCATCTTCCTTTTGGGGATGTCACCTGTCTAGCAGGCAGATTACCTCATTAGAGTTAACCAAGTAATTCCTGAGTAACTGATTAGAGTCATTTCTGGAAGAGGCTGCAATTGTTAGGTCTTAAGTCTTGGTTTGCTATTGTAGGTTTAGCAAGAGTGGTCCTCTTTCAGGCATGCTGTTTCCTTTTAAACCCTTGTAAGCGGACATGGAACAACAGACTGGTTCCAAATAGGAAAAGGAATACATCAAGTCTGTATATTATCACCCTGCTTATTTAACTTATATGCAGAGTACATCATGAGAAATGCTGGGCTGGAAGAAGCACAAGCTGGAATCAAGATTGCTGGGAGAAATATCAATGACCTCAGATATGCAGATGACACCACCCTTATGGCAGAAAGTGAAGAGGAACTAAAAAGCCTCTTGATGAAAGTGAAAGAGGAGAGTGAAAAAGTTGTCTTAAAGCTCAACATTGAGAAAACGAAGATCATGGCATCTGGTCCCATCACTTGATGGAAAATAGATGGGGAAACAGTGTCAGGTTTTATTTTTTGGGGCTCCAAAATCACTGCAGATGGTGATACAGCCATGAAATTAAAAGACGCTTACTCCTTGGAAGAAAAATTAGGACCAACCTAGATAGCATATTCAAAAGCAGACACATTACTTTGCCAACAAAGGTCCATCTAGTTAAAGCTATGGTTTTTCCTGTGGTCATGTATGGATGTGAGAGTTGGGCTGTGAAGAAGGCTGAGCATTGAGGAATTGATGCTTTTGAACTGTGGTGTTGGAGAAGACTCTTGAGAGTCCCTTGGACTGCAAGGAGATCCAACCAGTCCATTCTGAAGGAGATCAGCCCTGGGATTTCTTTGGAAACAATGATGCTAAAGCTGAAACTCCAGTACTTTGGCCACCTCATGTGAAGAATTGACTCACTGGAAAAGACTCTGATGCTGGGAGGGATTGAGGGCAGGAGGAGAAGGGGACGACCGAGGATGAGATGGNAGAAAACGAAGATCATGGCATCTGGTCCCATCACTTGATGGAAAATAGATGGGGAAACAGTGTCAGGTTTTATTTTTTGGGGCTCCAAAATCACTGCAGATGGTGATACAGCCATGAAATTAAAAGACGCTTACTCCTTGGAAGAAAAATTAGGACCAACCTAGATAGCATATTCAAAAGCAGACACATTACTTTGCCAACAAAGGTCCATCTAGTTAAAGCTATGGTTTTTCCTGTGGTCATGTATGGATGTGAGAGTTGGGCTGTGAAGAAGGCTGAGCATTGAGGAATTGATGCTTTTGAACTGTGGTGTTGGAGAAGACTCTTGAGAGTCCCTTGGACTGCAAGGAGATCCAACCAGTCCATTCTGAAGGAGATCAGCCCTGGGATTTCTTTGGAAACAATGATGCTAAAGCTGAAACTCCAGTACTTTGGCCACCTCATGTGAAGAATTGACTCACTGGAAAAGACTCTGATGCTGGGAGGGATTGAGGGCAGGAGGAGAAGGGGACGACCGAGGATGAGATGGCTGGATGGCATCACTGACTCTATGGATGAGAGTTTGAGTGAACTTCAGGAGTTGGTGATGGACAGGGAGGCCTGGCGTGCTGCAATTCACTGGGGCTGGAAAGAGTCAGACACGACTGAATGACTGAAGTGAACTGAACAGAACTGAGACCTTCATTTTAAGGTTAATTTGTTTCTATACAAAGTTTATTCCTTAGAATGTTCTTTAGTGCAATTATATTGCTACTAAAGTGTCTAAGCTCTGTTTTGAGTATAATTTTCATTTATTCCCGTGTTTTTGGCTGGACCGGGTCATTGCCATGATGGCTTTTCTTTAGCTGCCGCAAGTGGGAGCTGCTATCTAGTTGCGGTGTCCGGGTTTCTCACTGTGGTAGCCTCTCTTGTTGCAGAGCACAGGCTCTAGGCCTTCAGTAATGCTGCACATGGGCTCAGTAGTTGTGGACCCCAGGCTTTACAGCACAGGCTCAAAAGATGTGGAATATGGGCTTAGATGCTCTGAGGCATGTGGGGTCCTCCTGGATCTGGGATCAAACCTGTGGCTCCTGTACTGGTAGGGGAATTCTTTACCACTGAGCCACCAGGGAAGCCCCTGTCAGCTCTGTTTTGTGTGAAAATGCATTTAGCTTGACAGAAGCACTGAAAGATAATTTTACCCAGTATAGAATTCTTGAATGGAAATCATTTTTAAATATTTTGAAGCCATTGTTCTATTATGTCTTATTTTACTTTCTGCTATGGAGAAAATATATGAAGGATAAATTATTTGGCTGCCTTTGGCCATTTTTACCATCTTCTTATACCTGTAGACCTAAGCTATCATCACATCTCAGCTGGATTCCTGTGATGAAATTCTACCTTTGACTCTCCCTGACCACCCTCTCCCCAATCACACATTACCTACTATTACACAGCAGCTGGGATAATGCCTTCGAAGTATTAGACAAGCCTTTTTCATGCTTAGAAGCTTCCAGAGAGCTTTCTTTTTATACTCAGCCAAATCCAAAATCATTTCACAGGTCTGGTCCCATCTGCATTGTTCCATTAATTATGTGATCCTATCATTCTTTTTTTTTTTCTTTTTTGTTAAATTTACCCCAGGCTCTTTAACCCCTCTGTTGTTCCTTGACCAAGCTGGGTACTCTCCAACTTCAGTGTCTTTCTATTCATTTTTATTCTTTATAGAAATTTTTTCCCCCAGATGTGCAATGTATAACTCTTTCATTGCCTTCAAGATGTTCCTCAATTTTGACTTCACATTAAGTACTGTCCTGACAACCTCCATTGAAATTTCACACATTAGTCTGATCACTCCTAGTGTACCTGACCCTAATGTAATGTTATAATTCTTATTGCATTATAGCAATATAATATACTTGTTTGTCATGCACAATTGTTATTATTTCTTAAATTTGACTGTGCCAAGTCTTAGTCATGGCACAAAGGATCTAGGTTGCTGCATGCAACCCCTCTGTTGCAGCAAGCAGGGTCTAGTTCCCTGATCAGGGATAGAACCTGGACCCCCTGAATTGGGAGTTTGGAGTCTTAGCCACAGGACCACAGGGAAATTCCTCATTTTCTTTCTCTTTTTTATATGATATAAACTCTATAATGGCAAACTTAATCAGTTTAGTAATACTGTCATGTTTCTTGAACAATGCTTATCATAGTAATTTATTTGCTAAATAAATTAAGGGATGTTGGGCTATCACTTATATCTGCTTTGTTTCCCCCACAATTAGAGCTCAAAGTGTTTCGGTCACTACATTGAATTTTGAATCATGGTTGAATAGCTCATGTTAACAAATTCTTCCATGTGGCCTTATTCTTGTATCCTTCCTGTCCAACACCACCAAGATACATTCTCACACATGCAACCCAGCTATTTTTCTTTTCTTTTTAAAAAATATTGATTTATTTACTGGGCTGCACCAGGTTTTAGCTGTGGTACACGGGATCTTTAGTGGTGGTATGTTTGATCTAGTTCCCCAACCAAGGGTTGAACCTGGCCCCCGTGCATTGGGAATGCAAAGTCTTAGTCACTGGTACACCAAGAAGTCCCACAACCCAGTACTTTGAGGTCAGTATTAGCCATGTCCTACAATTCCTTTGGCATTTAATGGGTCTTTCTGGAGCAGGGACTGCACTTCTCTGCTTTGACTTCAGTTAGAGCTACCCTGGTTACTGGCCTACAGAAAGTGCTGTTTGTGGAGCCAGAGGAAAAAAAAAAGAATTTCTTGAAACATCTCACTCTCTGCTTTTCCTGACCTGGAATGTCTGTTTTCTTCTCCAAGTTACAGGGGACCATTTTTGCCAGCTAGGAGCATTTGGGAGAATTTGGGGGTCAGGTACTTCTGATCGTTGCTATCCGGTGTTTCAGTGACCTACAGGCCCCATGTGAAGGTTCTGAATTTGGTTTTCGAGACTGTTGTGTCTGGAAATTTAGTCTCATTTGCAGTCCCGTCACCCTGAGTGTCACTTTCTAAACATGATTTTTGGCAAAGTCAGTCCCATAACGGTAGGAGATTGGCATTTCCTATTGTTGAGGCTCCTTGGCTTTCCAAGCACCCCATTACTTGGATAACAACCGTCTTCAACCTGTATTTTTTTTTTTTTTCCTAAAGTTTTAATGTGGTCAAGAGATCCGGTCTTAGAAAAGGAGGACTAAGAAGGAAAGGAACTGGAAGCAGAGAAACAAGCAGATGAAAAACTAGGTGAACTAGCCATAGGTTCTTAACAAGTATGACTGTTCCATTTCAAGACTTCTTCGAATAGCCATATAATAGCTTTCTTTGAATTAGGGTAGACACACAGGAAAGGGGAAAATTTTGTCTGATGATTCTTCTCACTGTGTGGTGAACACAACTTAAGGTGGCCCCAGTGTGTACCTTTATTTATATAAATCTGTTAGAATGCAAGGGGGACCTATTATTTGCTTCTGACTAAAGGTACTGACTCAATGCACACGAGTTTGGGTGAACTCCAAGAATTTGTGATGGACAGGGAGGCATGGCATGCTGCGATTCACGGGGTCACAAAAAGTTGGACATGACTGACTGACTGAACTGAATTGAACTGAAAGGTATTAGACTGCCACTTCCCTATCTGAGTTACTATTTATGGAAAAGGAGATGTGATGTCCTGTCTGTGATTATGTTTCACTATATAAGACTCTGTCTTAGCAGAATGTAAAAAGGTATTACTCTGGTGGCTTAAGAAGCAAATCAATACTGGGAATTGCTTATGAAAAGGACCATATGGCAGGGAAATGAGGACAGCCCCTAAGACCTGAGGGTGGCCTCCAGTTAACAACCAGTAAGAGGCCACGAGCCTCAGCCACACAACTGCAAGGCAATGAATTCTGCCAATCTCCTGAATGGGTTTGGAAGCACATGCTGCTTCATCCAAACCTCCAGATAACAAAGCTGACCAGATGACGCATACTCTTGATTGCAACCTGTGAGAATCTGAATAGAAGACTCACCTGAACTGTACCCAGATCCTGATGATTAAAACTGGAAAAAAAAAAAAAAAAAGAAAACCTCCTCGATTTAAGCTACTAAGTTTTTCATAAGTTTTTACTCAGGGATGAATAACAGTATAATATCCAGTTGAAACAGTCCCACACTTGTGGTCCTTGACTTCCTGATATTTCTGCTTTGTCATCTGGTCTCTCCTGGAAGACACTGGAAACCAAGAGCATTGGCCTCCCATTTGCTGTGTCCATCCGTAGGTGGATGGGTCCAGAAATCTCAGTGTGCCCTTGCATGTGCTGGGCTCCTTGATCTGTAGTTGTGACATAGACAGAGGGAGCCCAAAAAGAGGTGTTCGCTTTGTGGCTTATAGTATACACTGAAATTTTTATACCCAGTCACTCAGTTTCCAAATGTCTAAATTATGATAGAAATTATGACAATGACAAGTAATTAATTTATTCACTGATCCACTCAGTCATTTAATAGGGATTTGCCCAATGCTTTGTGCAGTTATAAAATGATGACCAAGACCATCCATGGTTCCTGCCTTCATGGACTATAAAGACTGGTGGACAAAATAGACAGGAAGCAAACAAGCCAAAAAAAAAAAAAAAAAAACCAAAACTATATATGACCTTTCTAACAAGAAGGATATAACTGTGCTCTCAGTAGAAAGATACTTGATATATAATAATAATTAATAGGGGCTTCCCTGATGGCTCAATGATAAAGAAGCTCCCTGACAGTTCAGGAGATGCAGGAAATGTGGGTTTGATCCTGGGGTCAGGAAGATCTCTTGGAGAAGGAAATGGCAACCCACTCCAGTATTCTTGCCTGGAAAACCCCACAGAAAGAGGGGCCTGGTGGGCTACAGATCATGGGGTTGCAAAGAGTTGGACATGACTTAGCAACTGAACAACAGTAAAATAATTAATAATTATGATTTGATTTTTGCTATGTTCCCAACACTAATCAAAGTATTTCACATACATTAACTCCTTTTATCTTCACAACAACCATATTAGGAGGAAAAGTGAAACACAGAAATGCTCCTGTATTTATTGAGGGCCGTAGAGCTAGTAACTGGCTGAGCTGGGAGCAGATCGCAGGACATTTGGGACCAGAGACTGAGTTCTTAAGTGTTACTCAGTACTGCAACAAATCTGGCTGATGGCCTCAATGGAAGTTTCTCTCAAAAATAATAGATTTGAAAGATGGAGAGAGAGTAACAGAAGAAGAAAATGAGGTAATATATTTTAGACATTGCAAATGTTACATGGAAACACCATGTGATCAAAGAGAATAAAGGATGTTAGAAGAACTTAAAGGAAAGGACAGCTGATATGGAATATCAATAGAGTATGATGCAAGACAAAAAGGACAGACTTAAGTACCTCTTGAATGGAGGGCACATGGGTAAACCTATGGCTGATTCATGTTGATGTTTGGTAGACACCAATGCAATACTGTCGGAGAAGGCAATGGCACCCCACTCCAGTACTCTTGCCTGGAAAATCCCATGGACAGAGGAGCCTGGTGGGCTGCAGTCCATGGGGTCGCTAGGAGTCGAACATGACTGAGCGACTTCACTTTCACTTTTCACTTTCATGCTTTGGAGAAGAAAATGGCAACCCACTCCAGTGTTCTTGCTTGGAGAATCCCAGGGATGGGGGAGCCTGGGCTTCCATCTATGGGGTTGCACAGAGTCAGACACGACTGAAGTGACTTAGCAGCAGTAGCAGCAATGCAATACTGTAAAGCAACTATCTTGCAACTAAAAAAAAAAAAAATTTAATGTAGCTCTTGAATAGTGTGCGACTTAAAAGCCTGTTCCTCTGTTCACTCAATCCAATGTTTTATTGTTGTTCAGTTCTCAGTGTCCAACTCTTTGTACCCCCATGGACTACAGCACACCAGGATTCCCTGTCCTTCACTATCTCTAGGAGTTTGCTCAAGCTCATGTCCATTGAGTGGAGGATACCATCCGATGTTTTACCATTACCTATTTGCTTCTACTGTTTAATTACAGTTTTTAAGTAATAATTATCACTACTTGATTGTTGTCAACATAAATGACTCTTTTTTCTCCTCTTCAATAATTTCATTACCCTTCTGCATTTTTTTTAATGAAAAAAAATTTCCTTAAACATTTCCTTCCAGTGCCAGCTATAATTATTAGGAACTATAGAATTCTTTTTCCCTCTCCCTAAAATGAGATTTTAGCATGGTATACAATTATATATTGAGTCCCCAAACCTCTTCCCTGGCCCTGTATGGGCCCTGAAGCCTGAGCACTAACTCTTGGATCCAATAACTCCCCACTGTGGCTGTAGAAACATTAGCTCCTGAATGTAAACTATTATTGTTTACAGCAATTTATTTTCTTGTGAAATATGGAAATTTCCTTTTCATTTTAACTCCAGGCAAACTTTTAAACAGACATTTTTGTTCTATTTTATCTGGTATTATACTTTTTTTTCTGAGTATTACAGCATAACCTCATCTTTCACATCACAGGTATTGCAAGTCTTAGTAATATGATTTCAGTGAAACTAAATCATGACTTTATGGTTAGAACAAGGTCATTGAGATTACACTTGAATATAAAAAGATACTGGAGTATAAACCATACTAACATTTTGATAAATCCTTTAAACCTTTCTCTCCTAAAATATTAAAATTAGCAATTAGTTGGACCTTAAAATGATTATCCTTCCCATAAGTCCTCAGCTCATATCTAACTTTAACAAGAACACACTAGATAAAGTTAAATCATGTATCAAGACCCACAGAGTGAAGGAGACCCAGCAGGCACAGCCCGTCAGTTCAGTTCAGTTCAGTTCAGTTCAGTCACTCAGTCATGTCTGACTCTTTGCGACCCCATGAACTGCAGCACACCAGGTCTCCCTGTCCATCGCCAACTCCCAGAGTCTACCCAAACTCAAGTCCATTGAGTCAGTGATGCCATCCAATCATCTCATCCTCTGTCATCTCCTTCTCCTCCTGCCCTCAATCTCTCCCAGCATCAGGGTCTTTTCAAATGAGTCAGCTCTTCACATTAGGTGTCCAAAGTATTGGACCTTCAGCTGCAACATCAGTCCTTCCAGTGAACACCCAGGACTGATCTCCTTTAGGATGGACTGGTTGGATCTCCTTGCAGTCCAAGGGACTCTCAAGAGTCTTCACCAACACCACAGTTCAAAAGCATCAATTCTTCGGCACTCACCTAAGTCAGGGGACTTTTCTGTTGGTCCAGCTGCTAAGACTTTGTGCTTCCAATACAGGGGCCCAGGATTCATCCCTTGTCAGGGAACTAGATCCCACACATTGCAGCTAAAAGATTCCACAGGCTGTAACAAAGACCTGACAAATAATAAATAAGTAAGTAAATAAACAAATTTATAAACTATAAATTTTATAAATTTATAAAATATAAAATTGCATTTTTATATAAAATATAAATAAATATTTAAAAAATAAACCCAATTCAGCCTATCCTTACAGAAAACATCACTGTTGAGGAAATCTAATACCAGGCACAGGCCTCCAACTCAGCATGAGCTAGCTTACCTTACCCTAATATATAGGACCTGCTATCATTATCAAAAAATCCTGGACTTCTCTTGCCCTGCTTCTGCACTGCCTCTTGTGAGGCTCTGTGAAAGTCACTCTTGCCCCAAATCCCTTACGGCCAGAGCTCCACTGCTTGTGAGGCATTGTTGTTGTTCAGTTGCTAAGTCTCATCTGACTCTTTAAGATCCCATGGACTGTAGAATGCCAGGCTCCTTTGTCCTTCACTATCTCCCGGATTTGCTCAAATTCATGTCCATTGAGTCCGTGATGTTATCTTACCATCTCATCCTCTGCTCCCTTCCTTCTTCTTTTGCCTTCAATAGTCATACATAAAACCATTTAAATCTACTATTAAACTATAATCCTGATTTGATGACTTTAATCCTGATTTGATATTTGAGCTCTAAATTTTTATCTTTATCTACCAACTCTACATATTCGCTTGGATAATTATATATGCATGTCAAATATTCCCAAAACAGACTATTCATTTTCCCATCCCCTCCCAATGCTCTAATTGAAGTCTCAATCTAAATTTAGAATACATGTTGTCTATACAATGGCAACACACTCCAGTATTCTTTCTTGCCTGGGAAATCCAAAGGACAGAGAAGCCTGGCAGGCTGCAATCCATAGGGTTACAAGAGAGTTGCATGTGACTTATTGACTAACCAAAAACAATTAATTACTGAGGACATAAATTTAAAGATCTTCTATCTTCTATTCACTCTCTCAGGCTTCTTTATCAACCAACCTTTAGCTGTGAGTCAACATTTTAGTATTTCAGCAGTTTCTTTACCACTATTCTAATCCAAGGCACCATGCAAGTGAAAAATGAAAGTCACTCAGTCATGTCCGACTCTTTGCAACCCCATGGACTATATACAGTCCATGGAATTCTCCAGGCCAGAGTTCTGCACGAGGGGATGGCAAGAGATGAAGATAAATGATTCTTCTCTGCTTATAAAGAGAAAAGAGGAGGTGGATTTCATTCCATTCTTTAGGAAATCTCTCTGGAAACTTACAGGCCTGAAGTCTATCTTCAACCTTTTGCTATATGAGTGAAGTGTCTCCAGGAATCAGATGACCCCAGATTTCTCTAGGTTTTGTAACTAACTGATGTCTCTAAATTCTGGGATTCCTTCCTTTAGAAAGAAACTTAGTTTTCCAGTCTTCCTGGCACCTAGGAACCTTGTCTAGCCAGACTGCAAGCATTTGCCTTATTGTTGTTATACAGTCACTAAGTCGTGTCCACTCTTTGTGACCCCATGGATAATAGAACACCAGGCTCCTCTGTCTTCCACTGTCTCCTGGAGTTTGATCAAATTCAGGTCCATTGAGTTGGTGAGGCTATCTAACCATCTCATCCTCCGCCACTCTCTTCTTCTTTTGCCTTCAATCTTTCCCAGTATCAGGGTATTTTTCAATGAGTTGGCTCTTTGAGTGGCCAAATTATTGGAGCTTCTGTTTCAGCATGTCCTTTTAATGAAGATTCAGGGTTGATTTCCTTTAAGATTGACTGGTTTGATCTCCTTGCAGTCCAAGGGACTCTCAAGAGTCTTCTCCAACACCACAGTGCAAAAGTGCCATTGCTTGGCACTCAGCCTTCTTTATGATCCAACTCTCATATCCATACATTACTACTGGAAAACCATAACTTTGACTATATNTTGACTGGTTTGATCTCCTTGCAGTCCAAGGGACTCTCAAGAGTCTTCTCCAACACCACAGTGCAAAAGTGCCATTGCTTGGCACTCAGCCTTCTTTATGATCCAACTCTCATATCCATACATTACTACTGGAAAACCATAACTTTGACTATATGGATCTTTTTCAGCAAAGTGATGTCTCTGCTTTTTAATGCACTATCTAGGTTTATCAAGCTTTCTTTCCAAGAAGCACACATCTTAATTTCATGGCAGTAGTCACCATTGCCATGATTTTGGAGCCCCCCAAATATAAAATCTGTCACTGCTTCCAGTTTTCCCCCTTCTATTTGTCAGGAAGTGACTAGGCAGATGTCATGATCTTCATTTTTTGAATGCTGAATTTCAAGCCAGCTTTTTCACTCTCTTCTTTCACTCTCATCAAGAAGCTCTTTAGTTCTTTTTCACTTTCTGCCATTAAAGTGGTATCTTCTGCATATCTGAGATTGTTAATATTTCTCCCAGTAATCTTGATTCCAGTTTGTCAGTCAACCAGCATTGGCACTTTCAGGAAAAGATAATGTTTTATCCTTTTGGATGAGATCAATTAACCAGATAATGACTACAGATCTATCTCTCATGGAATGTCAAGGTATTTCAAGGGAAAGTGAAATCAGTCTCCAGCTTTATAGCACATATGTTTCCATGTCCCAGAACACCAAAGCTTTCAGCAGGAACTTTGAAAAAATCCAGGAAGCTTTATTTCATTACAATATCTTTCCTACCACCACTCTGTCATTACATCTAAGATTTTCCTAAATCAGTCACCTTTTAATTTCAGAGATTGTCTTGCCTAATTTTGTGAATTATGAGCAATAATTCATATGTGACTTATTCTAAATAAATGTACAATTTGTTTAAGTGACAAGACACATGGAAGGTGTAAAGTAATATTAGAAATAATTCAATGTGCAGAAATATAATAGTACATAGTTAAATGTCAAAACAAAGATTGCAAATGTTATATAAGAAAACATACTGGAAATATTACCTTGTTACACTCAGTGTGGGTATCTAGAATGTTAATATACACTTCTATTTTTATATTTACTAGTATGCTTTGTAATGTCAAGATCATTCTGGGTAAGCATCTGTTACATTTGACAGATCATTTAAGGGGATTTTGTTTTATTTCCATTTATTTTATATATGACTTATACAAATTTAGAGATCTAAGTTCTGACTCTTAAATTTCTTTAAACCGAAGAAATTGTGTTATTTTATCCAAAACAGTACTTAAAATGATTTATATTGAAATCTAATGTTTAAGAAGTATGTTGAATGTTCTAAAAGTAGTGAGTAGGACAAATTAATAATGCTTATAAAATAATCTGGACTACTTTTACAAAATAGCTAAATGATTAGTGCTAGATAACTTCAAGGAAGGGTTGGACAACCACTTGGCAGAAATGCTGTGATGTTCTAGAATACATCTATTGGGTTCTTAATATTCACTTTTATTAAATTTTTAAAATTAATGTATGCATACCTGTCATGTCCAACTCTTTGTGACACCATAGATTGTAGCCCACCAGGATCCTCTGTCCATGGGACTTTCCAGACAAGAATACTGGAGTGGGTTGTCATTTTCTCCCCCAGGGGTCTTCTGACCCAGGAATGGAACTCGAATATCCTGTGTCTCCTCCATTGCAGCTATATTCTTTACCTGCTGGACCAAATTAACGTAGAGGAATATTAAACCAAATCAGATATATCACTACAGAGAATTTGAAAAGCTGAAAAGGATTATAATTTGATGATGTCCAACCGTACTTCTAGACCTATGATTATAATAGATGACTTATTCCTTTGTATTAAAAAATCCTTTATATTCAAATCTTAACAATCATTTGGTACAGTGTGTTGCCACTCTTCAAGTCACAGAAGAAAGCTGGTAACACCAAAATATTTAATCTTTATACTTCTTGAGTGCCGAACACTGTACTGCTGCTGCTGCTGCTGCTGCTGCTAAGTCACTTCAGTCGTGTCCGACTCTGTGTGACCCCATAGATGGCAGCCCACCAGGCTCCCCCGTCCCTGGGATTCTCCAGGCAAGAACACTGGAGTGGGTTGCCATTTCCTTCTCCAATGCATGAAAGAGAAAAGTGAAAGTGAAGTCGCTCAGTCTGTCTGACTGTTAGCGACCCCATGGACTGCAGCCCACCAGGCTACTCCGTCCATTGGATTTTCCAGGCAAGAGTACTGGGGTGGGGTGCCGTTGCCTTCCCCAGAACACTGTACTAGTGATGCATATTAAAGGAAATAATTAAGAAGGAGATCACCTCAGTACTTAAAATAATTCTCACAGGATTTAATAAAAACAGGTTCTTTTTAAGAGTCTTCAGTAGACTTGTTACAATATTGCCTCTATTTTATGTTTTGTGTTTTTGACCATGAGGCATGTGGAAACGTAGCTCCCTGACCAGGCATTATTTTCCCCATATTGGAAGGCAAAGTCTCAACCACTGAACCACCAGGGATGGCCTTCATAGGATTTCTGCATCTTTGCTGCCACTGCCTTATCATTATACTTTCTTCTAATATGATATACCTTTTCAACTATATAAACTTGTATAGTCTTTGACCACAAAGTTTCTGACATTACACTAAGGAATTTAGTTAGTGATTTAAACTTTTGTCTTGAAAATAAATTCAGAGCAGACTGCTTAAGTCTAAATTAAAGTTTTAAACATTGAAATACCTTATTTATTGTTATTAGTGCTCTCATTTCCCAGATGCCTTTATCCTAAAATAAGCCAAGATTACAACATATGCAGCATGGTGAGGAAAAAATAAAACATGATCCATACAGTTAGATGACTTAACTTCAAATATCAAAAATATTATTACCAAAGTACCCTGAAACAATGTATTTAATGCTTCGGGTCCTCATCTCTAAAATGGAAATAATACCTACTGCACCAAGCTGAACCATGATTATGCACATGAAATACATCACTTAGTTCCTGGACATATTAACATTTAATATGTGAAAATACTTAAAATATTCTGAATTGAAAGTTTTCCCTCTCACTTTTTCCACATTCATATGTGTTCATGATCCAACTCAATAAGTAAACTGAAAAGAAGAAAAAAGCCACACTGACTTTTAGAATAGGGAAAAAAAAAAAAAAAGTCACAGCATTAAAATTTTAAGATAATTAATTTGGATTACATATATTTTTAGAAAAAGGGTAAAGTCCAAATATGAAGTCAAAAAGTAGATAGTTCCTATTTGCCTTGGAAAGAAGTAGTTTACCACCACTCAGATATAGCAGAAGGGCTTGTATAATGGATCAATGGTTAAGACTCTGGACTGCAAATGCAGAGGGTGCAGGTTTGAGCCCTGGTCAGGAAACTAAGATACCGCATGCTATGTGACATGGCATAGCCAAAAAATTTAATTAATTAATTAAGAATAAGATCTAGCAGAGATGAAAATTAAATCAAATTAGCATGGAGCTTTAGAAACGGGGAAGCAAATAGGATCAGGTTGAATTATATATGGTAGATCTGTCCCTGAGGATTCACAATAGAAAGAGCTACTCCATAACTGAGCTTTTCAAGTGTAAATGCATAAACAGAACTGGGCAAGGAATAGTGTTCTGCTAAATACAAGGAATAAATATAAAGAATGCTGAGTGAAATTTGAATTTCAAATTAGCAACTTTTTTTTTTTTAATTTTAGTATAAGTATGCCCTGTGATGCTTTGAGGACATATTTGTACTAAAAGAAGATATTAGTTATTTATCTGAAATTTGCATTTAGCTAGATAGCCTAAATTTTACCTGTTAACCCTGCAAGGAAAACCACAATGCCATTCCTCCAAAATACAAAATTATAATTTATTATTAAATTAATCACCAATTTATATCCAATTTTGCATTTTCAATCTTGATCTTATTTTATGATATAATTAATTTTATATTAATTTTCTCTTTCCCAAGATGATAAATAATTTTGCATTGATATAGAGCGGATTTAGTTTCAAAATTCATGTATTGTCACAGAATGTCCTCAAGTAATTCAATCTGTCTACTCTTTAATCACAGAAAAAATACAGAATCTTTGGTTACTAGTTTTTCTGAAAAAACTTTGAGACACTGAGAAAGTAAAATGAAAATCTTAATATGCATATTAAACTCACTTTAAACATTGTATGATTTCAAGTTAAAGTTATTTATATTCCAAAAGAGGTAATACTTAAAATGACTTATATGACCATAAATTAAGGCTTTCCTATTTTCTTATTTCTCTTAGTGACTCTGGTGTTCTATTTCTTTTTTGAGAATGTGTGTTTAGAAACTTTAGTTTTATCCTCTATTTCACATAAACTTTCAGACTTTCAGATATTGAATATTTTAACTATTAATTTCGAAGGCTAGGCTTGTCAATGAACCTCAATGAATGTTACTTGTCCATCCATAATGTAAGGGAGATATGTGTATCCATTCTAATGCACCATAAAACAATGTTTTTCCCTACAATTCTAAATACAAAGTAAATTGTGTCTCCTTAAGTCTGAATTAGGAGTTTAAATTTTTTTCTATAAAGGTCCAGAGAGTAAATATTTCTGGTTTCATGGTTCTCATGGTCTCTCTAGGAACTACTGGAGAGGGGCGGTGGAGGGGTGGGAAAAAAGAGAAGTAGAGGACCAGAAGGAGAACCTCTGGTCCTGTGTGTAACCAATCAGGCCAATCCCCTACTTGCATAGGGTGTAACCCGGGGAAAACACACACACTCTTCCCTAATTGGTTCTGTACATAACCAATCAGGTGAATACTGGAGCCAATCACACTTCAAGAGGAGGAAACAGAAAGTATAAAAAGGGAAAATGAGGAATACTGGTTTCTTTAGAGTTCAGCCTACCTTGTATCTGGGAATCTAGCTACATGCTTTCACCTGCCTATTTCCCACTTGAGCTGTCACTGAGCTGTGAACGAATTTCTTATTAGGAATGTGACTTACTGCCTGCTTAATAAAACCCTGCCTGAATAGCTACAAGTGGCCCATCCTTCCAAATCTTTGTTATGACAAGACAAGAATGGAGGGAGAGGAGTATACCAACCCAACATTTATGTCAGTATTCTACTAAAATTCTATTTAAGAGACATGAGTATTCACCTTGATATACTTTATTATAAATATTTCAAAAATAATTCATTGGAAAGATATAGAGTACACTTTCACTTGGCCCAGGTATTTCATTTTCTTTCCTGTCTTTCTCTCTAAACATGTTTTGACCATCTTTTGTTTCTTCTCCACTTAAGATACAAACTCTTGCCACTCTGGGCCTGTTTCTTATTCATACCAATTCTTTTATTTGAATAAGTCTATTGTAAACAGTAAAACAACAACTAAACTAACTTCCTGAGCTTCCTTGATAGCTCGGCTGGTAAAGAATATTTCTACAATGCAGAAGACCCAGGTTTGATTCCTGGGTTGGGAAGATCCCCTGGCGAAGAGAACAGCTACCCACTCCAGTATTCTGGCCTGGAGAATTCCATGGACTATATAGTCCATATGGTCGCAAAGAGTCTGACACTGACTGAGTCACTTTTACTTAAAATAACAAACATAAAATGCACAAAATCAAATGAAATGTATCATGTATCACCCTTCATGATGTTCTTTAGCTTTTGTAATGAGTAATTTAGGCAACTTAAATACCTTGGCAAACCAGCAGACAGAAAAGCGAAGTAAAAACATGTGTGTGTATGAATTATATTTGAATTCATACATAAATGAATTTATATATATTTTAAATGTTACTTATGAGAGATAAACCAAGTAAAAACATTTAGCATAGCATGGAGGACATATTAGTAAATTTCTGATAATGGAATATACCTATTTTTAGATACTAAAAGTAATTATGAAGTCAAAAAGTCACTTCTTAGGCATGTAAGTTTCATCAGTTTCTTACTCTTACCCACCTTTCCCTGACTTTTTTTTTTGCCCAGTTCATACTACCCAAAAATGACAATATTTGTTAAATGGATGCTGCTGCTTAGTCACTTCAGTCATGCCCGACTCTGTGTGACCCCATAGACGGCAGCCCACCAGGCTCCCCCATCCCTGGAATTCTCCAGGCAAGAACACTGGAGTGGGTTGCCATTTCCTTCTCCAACGCATGAAAGTGAAAAGTGAAAGTGAAGTCGCTCAGTCATATCCAACTCTTAGAGACCCCATGGACTGCAGCCTACCAGGCTCCTCCGTCCGTGGGATATTCCAGGGAAGAGTACTGGAGTGGGGTGCCATTGCCTTCTCCGGTTAAATGGATAAATCTGTACTAATATTGGATTCATAGCGTAACTGAGAAGGACCCTGTTGGGCTCCTGGGCATGGAAACCTTTCCAACAGTTACTATTCAGGTAAAAGAGGGGTGCAGAGACAAGTGAGGAGCAGCCAAGAAACAATAGTGCGGCTTTGTAACAGGGTCCTGGCTTTTGAAACACAGTTCAAAAGCAAAGTTCTTCAGAACTCAGACTTCCTTATGGTCCAAATCTCACATCCGTATGTAACTACTGGAAACACCTAGATTTGACTTTATGGTTCTTTGTTGGCTAAATAACATCTCTGCTTTTTAATATGCTATCTAGGTTGGTCATAGCTTTTCTTCCAAGAAGCAAGTGTCTTTTAATTTCATGGCTGCAGTCACCATCTGCAATGATTTTGGAGCCCAAGAAAATAAAGTCTGTCACTGTTTCCATTGTTTTCCTATCTGTTTGCCATGAAGTGGTGGGATTGATGCTATGATCTTCATTTTGTGAATGTTGAGTTTTGAGTCAGCTTTTTTTCACTTTCTTTTTTCAGGCCCTGCGATACACTAATTTTTAATCAGCAAACCTGAGCTTGAATCTTTGCTGGAAAACTCACCAAATCCTCCTGGGTTTGGACACAGAGTTTAAGATGCATGAGTCTGCTGTGTCCCCACTTTCCTGGAAAAATAATGAAGCTATTCTTTTCTATTTCATCCAAAATGCTGTCTCTAAGATGCAATTCAGCACCTGCAAACAGAAACTGTATTTTCAGCACCAATACTAAGTACCATTTTTGCCATGTAGGGAAGACTAGTTGGAAAAGTGAGCTCAGTAAAGCATTTGGGATCTAATAAAATTAAAGACATTAGGAAAGCAAAGGGCCATGACTAAATAGAAAGCTCAAATCTAATGATTAGAAATCTAATACATGTTAAAAAGAGATGAAAGTGCTCAGTCTTTAAAAAGTCAAATATCAAAGCTGCACTATGAATATCACAGCTAAATCATAAGCCAAAGCTAATTGTCTTCATTGAATCTGTAGTTTATAAACAAAATAAAATGAGAATTGAAGTTGACTTTTTTTTTTTTTTACATACAATGGGGCAGGTGGGATCAATCACATTCCCCCTGCATTGGGAAGTGCAAAGTTCTAACCATAGGATCACCAGAGAATTCCCTTGAAGTTGGTTTTCTTACATGACTTGTTAGAATTCCCAGGGTTATTTTCAACAAGAAATTTTTGTTTAAAAATTGAGATTAATCTTAATAGTTTAAAAATTAACCTTAACTCAGGTCCTTTAATATGTTGAGTCTCATAGTGTTTGGGCTATAATTGATAATTTGCAGCATCTAGATATAGCTAAGCATAAATACAAGTGAAACTGGCTCAGTCATTTCTGACTCTTCGTGACCCCCTGGACTGTAGCATGCCAGGCTCATTTGTCCATGGAATTCTTCAGGCAAGAATACTGGAGTGGGTAGCCATTCCCTTCTCCAGGGGATTTCCCCAACCCAGCAATGGAACCCAAGTCTCGTGCATTGCAGGTGAATTCTTTACCATCTGAGCCACCAGGGAAGCCCCTAGATATAGAAAGATGCCAATATGTCATTTAAAAAGTAATATATTAGTGAAATATTATACAAATAATACAAATACTTTAATTCTAGAGTAGGTCATGAAAGCAACAATATAGGCTAACAGTGCTGGGTATATTTTTCCTTTATTTATATAAATATTTAAAAATCAGCTTAGATATCTTGAATAAAATCATATATAATTTTAGACTGAAGAATTTTGATAACCACGAAGTTTCAAAAGAAATTGTTGAAGAATACAAGTCACAGAGTACAATGCATTTGATTATAACATTCTTTTAGAAACACAATTTCGTTATAGTTTTTAGAATGGCACATTCGATTTAATGCAACAAACATTTTGCATATATCATGAATATTTATCCATGTAAGCTCCACAGTTAAAGGCTTGAGTAAATTTCTGATTGTCTCTATATTAGTGCTGTAAAGCATAGTGAAACCATTAAAATGCAGTGAGAAATATATATATAAATAAGAAAAAAACTAATAAAATTTGATCCACCTAAAAAAATAGAGCATACTGCTTTTGTTAACTACAAAAAGAAAAAAATTAAGAACAATAAATTAAAATTTTATAACATTTTCAAATTTACTTGAAAAAAAATAAGAAAAGTAAGTCAAACATGCAGGAAAATTACCAGATTTTTATTAATGAATATGTTTCAATAAGGATCCACAGAGAAAATATAAACTATACTTACTGACCAAGACAGACTCAATATTTTCTCAGCCTGACTAAATTTTAGACAGGCTTCCACTGGCTTCCAGAATCCTGATCTTCCATTTCTCAGAACATTTACTTTGGAAAACTTGTAACTGATAGTTCTTTTATTTTTGTTCCTTTGAGATATAAATTATTTAAAAGCTTCTTGTCTGTTTTAAAACCTAAGACTGTCTTCCTTAAAGACCTAGAACCTACCCCCTTGAAATGTCATCAAGGGACACCATGCCCTATCTCCTAGTCTCTCTTATCATTTCCTATTCCTGAGTCAGCAATTACATTTAAAAATGCCTTAAGAGTCTATTTTTGGAAGTCTGGGAGAAAACTTAACACTGTAATTTTTTCTTTTCTTCTGTAGTGTCTCAAAGTCCTTCCTTAAAGGGACCTGGCCCTTCTCTTCATTCAAAGGGTTCTTGTTTTATGAGGTGGCTCAAATCTGGATGCTGATCAAGGTGAGGAGTTTTGACTTTCTCTTCTTATGATTTGAGTTAGAGTCTTGTTCACTTGGCTTAGAAGTTTTTTACTTAAACAAATGAGTAAGAATTTAATAAGTTTTTTTATCTATTTCATTTCTGAGAATGCCATGATTAACTAGCCAACATCAGAGGTCAAACTGTTTTAATTGTAGCTTTGACTCTAGTCCAGTACTGTAAATATACCTACTTTTTCATTGGTGATTGTCATTACTTGCCTTCTGCTACCCAGGGATCCAACTATTGCCATTGCATTTAGGTCTTCCAGTTGATCTAACAGTCATGTGGCTACTGTTCCCACACTAAGGTAAGGTCCAGCCTGCAGAGAAGAGTGGTCATAGAGCTCTTCAAGCATGCTGACTCCTTGCACAAACTGCTTTCTCAAAATATTGGTGAAAAGTATGTGATTCAAGAACTTCCATATGTAAAAGCTGGATTTAGAAGACACAGAGGAATCATAGATCAAATTGCCAACATCCATTGGATCATAATAGAAAAAGCAAGGGAATTCCAGGAAAACATCTTCTACTGCTTTATTGACTATGCTAAAGCCTTTTACTGTGTGCATCACAACAAACTGTGTGAAATTCTTCAAAAGATGGGAACACCAGACCACCTTACCTGCCTCCAGAGAAACCTGTATGCAGGTCAAGAAGCAGCAGTTAGAATCTTACATAGAACAAAGGACTATAAAAAATTGGGCAAAGAATACATCAAGGCTGCATATTGTCACCCTGCTTATTTAACTTCTATGCTGAATACACGATGCAAAATGACAGGCTGGATGAATCACAAGCTGGAATCAAGACTGTCAGGAGAAACATCAACAACCTCAGATATGTAGATGATAGCACTCTAATGACATAAAGTGAACAGGAACTAAAGTGGCTCTTGATGAGGGTGAAAGAGGAGAGTGGAAAAACTGGCTTAAAACTCAACATTAAAAAAACTAAGACCATGGCACACAGTCCCTTCACTTCATGGTAAATAGAAGGGGAAAAAATGGAAAAAATGGAAACAGTGACAGATTTTATTTTCTTGAGCTCCAAAATCATTGCAGTTGGTGACTGCAGCCATGAAATTAAAACAAGCTCCTTGAAAGGAAAACTTTGACAAACCTATACAGTATATTAAAAAGCAGAGATATCACTGCTGACAAAGGTCTGTATAGTTAAAGCTGTGGTTTTTCCAGTAGTCATGTCTGAATGTAAGAGTTAGATGATAAAGAAAACTAAGCGCCAAAGAATGGATGCTTTTGAATTGTGGTACTAGAGAAGACTTTTTAGAGTCCTTGGACATCAAGGTGATCAAACCAGTCAATCCTAAAAGAAATAAATCCTGAATATTCATTAGAAGGACTGATGCTGAAACTGAAATTCCAATACTTTAGCTACCTGATGGGAAGAGCCAACCCATTGGAAAAGACCCTGATACTGGGAAAGACTGAAGTCATGAGAAGGGGCTGACAGAGGATAAGATATTTGGATGCCATCAACAACTTAATGGACATGAGTTTGAGCAAACTCTGCAAGACAGTGAAGGACAGAGAAGTTCAGCATGCTCAGTTCATGGGATCACAAAGAGTTGGACAAAACTTAGTGACTAAACAAAAAAACTGTCTTTTGGATCCTCCCAGTGTATCTGGGTAAATCTTAAATGATATATCTACTTTGACATTCCTTTACCCCTAAGCCATTGAATCCCTTTCTCACCATTAAACCAACTTAGACTGGGCATTTTCAGTTTGCATATAGTAGGCCTTCTTTTGGTCCATGGTTCAGCCAGTCAACCAACCAAATTGTTAGAGACTTTCTAAATCCCTGAACTATATCGTTCAATAAAGAATCTCTGCTTAAGGCCCATAACCATCTCTATAATCTATATATTTATAGATATATTTATAAGATTATATGTATTATATTATTTTATATATATTATATTATTTTATATATTATATATTAAATCTATCTATAAATGTATAGATATATAGATAGATAAATATATATTTATAATATCTATATATTATGATATATTATATTATAGATATCAATATCTATATACATTATATAAATATTAATATCTATAATCTACAGATATATAGTTATATATAATTATATATATATAATATATTAAATCTATCTATAAATCTATAGATTTATTTATATTTCTCTAACAATTATTCCGAGTTGACTCATTGGAAAAGACTTTGATGCTGCGAGGGACTGGGGGCAGGAGGAGAAGGGTACGACAGAGGATGAGATGGCTGGATGGCATCACTGACTCAATGGACGTGAATCTGAGTGAACTCTGGGAGTTGGTGATGGACAGGGAGGCCTGGCTTGCTGTGATTCATGGGATCGCAAAGAGTCGGACACGACTGAGCGACTGAACTGAACTGAACTGAACAATTATTCCATACCTTCATTGTTCATTTATACACATAGTCTCTGGATTTGTTTGTATAAATTGGAAAACTCAAGTATTTCTTTTTGGAGTGTAGTACACCTCGTCATGTAACAGAGTAGGACCCTTATGGAATCTTTCTGGAACAGACCTTCCTCTATAACCCCTGCTGTAGTTCCTCTCTAAAGTACCTAGATAATAGTATTTGATGTCTATTTCCTGAGTTGTTTTACAGATGTGAAACCCCCCTACAACAGAAAGATGTTAACTACTTGATGACCAGGAGCACACAGTCCCAGGCCTCCTGGAGCTGAAGACTGCCAATGTTAAACCCTGCAACATTCCCTTATCTTACCATCAGTCAGCCAGAGAATTGTGCACAAGCTGATCACAGACACTGCAACCTCCTTTTAAAAGCACCCCCACCTTTTAAAAGCACTTTTCTGAAACCTTTCAGGTAGTTTGGGGCTTCTAGGACATGAGCCACCTGTCTCCTTGCATGATTGTGCAATAAAACTTTCTCTGCTTCAAGCTCTGATATTTAAGTTTGCCTCCTCTCACTGCTGACAGTTAGCACATGAACTTGTGCTAACAACTGTCATGAGTCATACTTTGTATCTTGCTCCTGAGATCCTACTTGATTTTTTTAATTAGTTAATTTATTTTAATTGGAGGATAATTTCTTCACAATATTTCGGTGGTTTTTGCCACACATCGAAATGAATCACCCATGGGTGCACTTGTGTCTCCCATCCTGAGCTCCCCTCCCACCTCTCTCTCAACCCTATCCCTCCAGATTGTCCCTGAGCACTGGATTTGAGTGCCCTGGTTCATGATGCATGGAACTTGAGGATCTGTCTGAATCTGAAGCTAGTTACAAGTCTAGATGTAAAGAGGGATAACAGGGGTGCTTGCTGTGGGGAACTGACATTGTCTTGCATGTCAACTCCCTCCAAGGAGGCTATCACCATTGCCCCAGGCTCTGCATGATTAATTCTAGAGGAAGGAAACTCAACAAACTAAGGACTGATTTTCCATAAATATCTGATTTACTGAAGGAAGGTCAAAACTTCTCTCCTGGTCATCTGCCAAGGAATTCTGCACCATCCTCAAGCCAAGAAAGTTACTCCTTGGACTCCATCTGACTTCTCTCTTTGTACTTCTTGCAAACCCTCAACAGACTCCTGGGTCTTGCTATAATAGTACACATTTTCCCAATTGCACTTCCTCAGCTACTCTGGAATAAGCTCAATTTCCAATAATTCAAGCTTGCTTCAGTTGGCCTCCTTATTTGGGATGGCAGTATAAAACCATACTGTCTAAATACAAGTGCCAGGCACTGTCATAGAAATGTGCTGTAAAATAAGAAAACCCAAACTCTTCAAAAAAACCCCAAGAATATGGAAAGGGCCTTTTGGAAAATAAAGGAAAGAGTAAATGAGAAGACAAATAGAAGAGTGAAAAACAATCAAGGCTAGGGAAAATAAATTTTTTTCTCCATACATATCTAATAAAAAAGGAAATGTAAAGTAGAACTTGAAGACAATATAGCAGAGATAGGCTTTGTATTTCTAGCTCTGATTTTCTTCCAAGATGTGATCAACCAAGAGATCAAACAACATGTATATTTTAGCTCCAGATAGAAAATTGACTTGCCCGTGTTAAAATAATGCATTTTACTCCTATTATGTATGTATTATGTTCTTTTAAACAATCATTAATGTAGGTCATATGTACATTGCCATGAATTCCTTGTCTTTGAAATAAATGGATATATTCAGTTTTAGAAAGTGGATAAAATGTGCTACTGAAAAGGACTATATAAATAATGAATGAGTTGAAATGGAACACATGTATTTTTAATAGCTCTGATGAAATAAATATTAATTTGAAAATAACCCTATGTTATTTCAGTTTTGTGAATGCGTGTTGCATTAAATATATAAAATAAGCATATATATAAAATATAAAATAAGTTCTCATGTGAAGATTAGAATACTATATTCGTATAGCATATACTTTTGTGTTTCTACTTTTATACATTTCTGAGATTGCCTGATTTTTACAAGGTTAGAGTTGTATTACTAACAAAGTAATTAGCTAGTTTTTCTATTCATCATTTTGCACTTGTGCATGATTAATCACTTCAGTCATGTCCGACTTTTTGTAACCCTATTATACACATTAATAAATAACTCCTTATTTGATAGTGTATATTTGTGATAGCAGCAGGAATCAAAATCCAGTCCTTTGCAAATTTAAAATCGTCAAATGCAATGATTTTTTCCTTAACAATGAACAAATTGCTTTTTCAATTTTTATTTTTTGGCTGCACCACATGGCATGTGGGATCTTAGTTCCCAAATCAAGGAATGAAACCTCATCTCCGACACTGGAAGTGCAGACTCTTAACCACTGGACCACCAGAGAAGTCTCTGAATAGCTATTAATGAAACGTTTAAGTACTCCAAGCTATAGTCTCAGTAAGTACTATGAATTTCCAAAAACTCTTTATTTTAATTATTGATGTAATAATTCTTTTTACACGAAAAGTACTATTATGATAAGCTTTATATTAAAAAAAATAAAATCTCATGTGCTTTTTCCTTTTGGACTAATGATGCAATTCAATGGACTTATTTTTACAACACTGTATTGAAAGATATTTTAATTTCAGGCTTACTTCACAAAAACATTTTATTAACTGAAAAAGCTATGTAGTTTCCCTATTTATTCTACTTATGTTACTTTTTATTAATACTACTTCATTTAGAAAAGTAAAATATGGTTAGCAGGTATATAGCCCTCCTTTTGTTAATGAAGAATTAATATTATCTTAGCTTAATTACTGTATTATATCTAGAACAATGAGCTCAAATCATCAATTAATCTTTTGCAGTGTTGTTTTTATGCATTATAATATCAATTATTGAAAAAAGTGTATTAAAGCGTGAAAGTGAAAATGTTAATTGCTCAATTATGTCTAAATCTTTGTGACCCCACGGAATATGCCTGCCAGGCTTCTCTGTCCATGGAATTCTACAGGCACAAATATTAGAGTGAGTAGCCATTCACTTCTCCAGGGGATCTTTCTACCCAGAGATCGAATCTGTGTCTCCTGCATTGCAGGCAGACTATAGGGCAACAAACTGCTAATCAACAAAAAGAATGTTTACTTCTGTGGGTACACCATGTTTCTTCTACATATATAGTTGTATATGTTAATATGTATACATTTATATGGTCAAATCATTATTTATCCCACAAATATATCCAAAAAACAATACCTTAAATAGAATATTTTCAAGAGATTTGTACACACACCTGTATTTATTTTTTATAGCAGGAGAATATCTTCATGTGTTCACCACTGCCAGTAAGATTTTACAGAGATGGTGCTTAGTTGATTTTTTATATATATATATGATGTAAGAAACAGGTCCATTTTAACTCTTTTGGATGTGGATATCTAGCTTCTTCAATACCATTTGTTGAATAAACTATTTTTCCCCATGTATAATCTTGGCACCCTTGTCAAAAATCAATTGATTGGATATATGTTGATTTATTTCTGGATTCTTTATTCTGTTCCATTGATGTATATATCTGCATGAGTGTGCTATTAAAAACAAAGTGAAAAGAATTTATAAATATTCTTAAAATTATTTTCGAATAAGGTTTATCCACCTGGCCTAGAGATAAATTATGTATGAGAACAGAATAAAGACATTTTTAGATGATTAATATCTCAAGAATAACATTCCAAGTATTCATTTTCTGGAAGTTATAAGAGGATATGCTTAATCAAACCAAAAAGGAAGACATTAGGTCCAGGAAACAAGGGGAGATGAATGGAAATAATTAAAGATTATGCATGAAGAAGGCCAAGAAAATAACTAGTCCAGGATTAAAAGGAACAACTGAGAAATTAAATACCTGTGTATGTAATGGAAAAATAAAAATAATAATAAACATGATATACTAGTTGATTTATTTGATCTTATAGAAAACATAATTCCTTAGCATTTGACAATTAACAATATATAAAGGGAATTGCAAAAAATTAGTAGTAGTTAGATTTAAGGGACTAGATTTGATAGACAGAGTGCCTGATGAATTATGGACAAAGGTTCATGACATTGTACAGGAGATAAGGATCAAGACCATCCCCAAGAAAAAGAAATGTGAAAAAGCAAAATGGCTGTCTGAGTAGAACTTACAAATAGCTGTGAAAAGAAGGGATGAAAAAAGCAAAGGAGAAAAGGAAAGATATAAGCATCTGAATGCAGAGTTCCAAGGAATAGCAAGGAGAGATAAGAAAGCCTTCCTCAGCAATCAATGCAAAGAAATAGAGGAAAACAACAGAATGGGAAAGACTAGAGATCTCTTCAATTAGAAATACCCAGGGAACATTTCATGCAAAGATGGACTAGAAAAAGGACAGAAATGTTATGGACCTAACTGAAACAGAAGATATTAATAAGAGGTGGCAAGAATACACAGAAGAACTGTACAAAAAAGACTTCACGATCCAGATAATCATGATGGTGTGATCACTTACCAAGAGCCAGACATCCTGAAATGTGAAGTCAAGTGGGCCGTAGAAAGCATCACTATGAACAAAGCTAGTGGAGGTGATGGAATTCCAGTGGAGCTATTTAAAATCCTAAAGG
The DNA here is from genome assembly GCA_006410675.1 of Oreotragus oreotragus. Taxonomy (NCBI): domain Eukaryota; kingdom Metazoa; phylum Chordata; class Mammalia; order Artiodactyla; family Bovidae; genus Oreotragus; species Oreotragus oreotragus. Next base: position 190,192 of record SJYX01004046.1, read on the forward strand.
ATGATGCTGTGAAAGTGCTGCACTCAATATGCCAACAAATTTGGAAAACTCAGCAGTGGCCACAGGACTGGAAAAAGTCAGTTTTCATTCCAATCCCAAAGAAAGGCAATGCCAAAGAATGCTCAAACTACTGCACAATTGCAATCATCTCACACACTAGTAAAGTAATGCTCAAAATTCTCCAAGCCAGGCTTCAGCAATATGTGAACCGTGAACTTCCTGATGTTCAAGCTGGATTTAGAAAAGGCAAAGGAACCAGAGATCAAATTGCTAACATCTGCTGGATCATGGAAAAAGCAAGAGAGTTCCAGAAAAACATCTATTTCTGCTTTATTGACTATGCCAAAGCCTTTGACTGTGTAGATAATAATAAACTGTGGAAAATTCTGAAAGACATAAGAATACCAGACCACCTAACCTGCCTCTTGAGAAATCTGTATGCAGGTCAGGAAGCAACAGTTAGAACCGGACATGGAACAACAAACTGGTTCCAAATAGGAAAAGGAGTATGTCAAGGCTGTATACTGTCANCAGCAATATGTGAACCGTGAACTTCCTGATGTTCAAGCTGGATTTAGAAAAGGCAAAGGAACCAGAGATCAAATTGCTAACATCTGCTGGATCATGGAAAAAGCAAGAGAGTTCCAGAAAAACATCTATTTCTGCTTTATTGACTATGCCAAAGCCTTTGACTGTGTAGATAATAATAAACTGTGGAAAATTCTGAAAGACATAAGAATACCAGACCACCTAACCTGCCTCTTGAGAAATCTGTATGCAGGTCAGGAAGCAACAGTTAGAACCGGACATGGAACAACAAACTGGTTCCAAATAGGAAAAGGAGTATGTCAAGGCTGTATACTGTCACCCTGCTTATTTAACTTATATGCAGAATACATAATGAGAAATGCTGGGCTGGAAGAGTCACAAGCTGGAATCAAGATTGCCAGGAGAAATATCAATAACCTCAGATAGGCAGATAACACCATTCTTATGGCAGAATATGAAGAGAAACTAAAAAGCCTTTTGATGAAAATGAAAGAGGAGAGTGAAAAAGTTGGCTTAAATCTCAACATTCAGAAAATGAAGATCATGGCATCTGGTCCCATCACTTCATGGGAAATAGATGGGGAAACAGTGGAAACAGTGTCAGACTTTATTTTTTTCACCATTCTTATGGCAGAATATGAAGAGAAACTAAAAAGCCTTTTGATGAAAATGAAAGAGGAGAGTGAAAAAGTTGGCTTAAATCTCAACATTCAGAAAATGAAGATCATGGCATCTGGTCACATCACTTCATGGGAAATAATGGGGAAACTGTGGAAACAGTGGCTGACTTTATTTTTCTGGACTCCAAAATCACTGCAAATGGTGATTGCAGCCATGAAACTAAAAGACACTTATTCCTTGGAAGGGAACTTATGACCAACCTAGATAGCATATTCAAAAGCAGAGACATTACTTTGCCAACAAAGGTTTGTCTAGTCAAGGCTATGGTTTTTCCAGTAGTCATGTATGAATGTGAGAGTTGGACTGTGAAGAAAGCTGAGCACTGAAGAACTGATGCTTTTGAACAGTGGTGTTGGAGAAGACTCTTGAGAGTCCCTTGGACTGCACGGAGATCCAACCAGTCCATTCTAAAGGAAATCAGTCCTTGGTGTTCATTGGAAGGACTGATGCTAAAGCTGAAATTCCAATATTTGGCCAGCTCATGTGAAGAGCTGACTCATTGGAAAAGACCCTGATGCTGGGAGGGACTGAGGGCAGGAGGAGAAGGAGATGACAGAGGATGAGATGGCTGGATGGCATCACTGATTCTATGGGCATGAGTTTCAGTCATGGGTGTGACTCATGCAGTCGCAAAGAGTCGGACACGACTGAACTACTGAACTTAAATGAGTAGTAGTTATATACAGGCATACTTTCTTTCATTGAGGTTTGCTTTATTGTGCTTTGCAGGTGTTTTGGTTTTTACAAATTGAAGGCTTATGACAGTCATGTAGTAAGTAAGTAAGTCTTTCAGTATCTATTTTTCAGAACTTTCACTCACTTTTTTTTTTGACAGTGTCATATTTTGCTAATTCTTGCAACACTTCAAACTTTATTATATTTATGATGGTGATAAGCGATCAGTGATCTTCAGTGTTACTATGCAATTGATTTGGGGTACCATGGGTTGTGTCCATATAAGATAGTGAACTGAATGGATAAATGCTATATGTGTTCTGACTGTTCCATTAACTGACTATACCCTATCTCTCTCCTTCTACTTAGGCCTGCTTATCTTGAGTCTCAACAATATTAAAATTAATTAATTAGACCAATCATAACTCTACAATGGTCTCTAAGTGTTCAAGTGTAAAGTCACAAGTCTTTCATTTTAAGTCAAAAGCTAGAAATGCTTAAGCTTAGTGAAGAAGGCATAATAAAAATGAAAATAGGTAGAAAGGTAGGCCTTTTAGGCAAAAAAGGCCTTTTAGGCAGGCTTCAGTCCATGGAATCACAAAGAGTTGGACATGACTGAGCAACTAACATTTTCAGTTTTCACTTCTTATTTTATTGTTTGAGTATTTACATTTTAATGAAAATACTAAAGTAAAATAAGTCAAGTCAAAAAAAAATCTGTGTAAATACAAAGTTTACAAGAAAAACAGTAAGGAACCATTTTGGGGGGATTGTATTCATATCACTATACCACTTTTAAAGTAAATCAGAATTTTTCATTTTGAACTATTTTTAGTTAAATAATGTGAACTCTTGGATAAGAAAGCTGTGGTACATATACACAATGGAGTATTACTCAGCCATTAAAAAGAATACATTTGAATCAGTTCTAATAAGATGGATGAAACTGGAACCAATTATACAGAGTGAAGTAAGCCAGAAAGAAAAACACCAATACAGTATACTAACACATATATATGGAATTTAGAAAGATGGTAATGAGGACCCTGTATGCAAGACAGCAAAAGAGATACAGATGTGTAGAGCGGACTTATGGACTCTGAGGGAGAAGGAGAGGGAGAGGGAGTTAAACATTCTTCACTTTTTTCACATGAACCTAAGAGCAAGTCCAAAGTTCTAAAAATAAAATCCATTTTAATTGTACTTGAATTGTAAGGCGTTCGTGAACAGATTCAGATAAATTTGATATGTTGACAATTTCCAAACTTCCTAATCATGAACATGACATCTGTCTATAATTTTTCCACTTAACACAGCATTCTGCATAGGCATCCTTCATATTTATTGTTAATGTTAGTTGCCGTAAGTATTACACTCCTAGGTCTCTGGACATACTGATTAACTCAACCTTTCCCCACTATACTTTGTTACTAGTTACTGGTAGAATATAGAAATTTTGTTGAATTTTGCATGTATGTTTTATAGACATTAACTTTAGTTATTTATTCTTTCATTCAAATAAGTATCTATTAAGCATCAACTAAAAAAGAACATGCTAGACAAAATGGACATGTCTTGGCCTCAAAAAGTTTAAGAACCAATCCAATTAAAGTACCTACATAGATATACCTACAGTGTTTGGGTAGGAACCACAGGAGACTGAAGAAGATTAACTCGTGCTTGTAAGGGGTAGTCTCTATGGAATGAATGCTCTCTAAGTGAAAGCTAGAAAGAGAAAAGGAGTTAGGGAGGTGAGAAATGTTTGGGGTGGGAGAAGGAAGGACAGAGATTACAGAAGGATAGTGTTTCAGGTTCTGTGAGGGCACAGAAACAAGTTAAGATAATAAGAACAAAGAATATTGGGTGGAAATAAATGGCACCAGAATATGTGAGACCTTTTAAGCATTACTTTGTCAACAAAGGTCCGTCTAGTCAAAGCTACTGTTTTTCCAGTAATCATGTGTGGATGTGAGTTGGACTATAAAGAAAGCTGAGCACAGAAGAATTGATGCTTTTGAACTGTGGTGTTGGAGAAGACTCTTGAGAGTCCCTTGGACTGCAAGGAGATCCAACCAGTCAACCTTAAAAGAGATCAGTCGTGGGTGTTCACTGGAAGGACTGATGTTGAAACTCCAAAACTTTGGCCACCTGATGCAAAGAGCTGACTCATTTGGAAAGACCCTGATGCTGGAAACATTGAATTCAAGAGGAGAAGGGGACGACAGAGCATGAGATGGTTGGAAGGCATCACTGACTCAATGGACATGAGTTTGGGTGGACTCCAGGAGTTGGCGATAGACAGGGAGGCCTGGCGTGCTGTAGTCCATGGGGTCGCAAAGAGTCGGACACAACTGAGTGACTGAACTGACTGACTGAAGAAAGTGAAGCCACTGAAGTCTTAAGTATGAAACAGACATCAAAAGAACTGCATTTTAGAAAAAACACAGCCTACCGAAGGTGAACTGAAACAGTGGCACAAAGTAACAGTAGAAGGGCAAGACAGAGGGGAATGGCAGCAACCATGAGAAATGGGAATGCTCTTATTGCAACTGCTCAAATCACAAAGCTTAACGTCACCCTTCTTTTCACTAACCCCGAACTACATCTAGGCCAAGAGTGAATCCTGTCAATTCTAACTCAAAATATTCACTAAAATAAGCACCCCCTACTGGATCCCTGGTTACTACACGCCCTGCCACTGCTTGCGGCTACTATCCTTTCTCACCTGTATCACAACTGCTTTCTAACTGGTCTCCCCACTTCCAAGTCTGACCAGCCGCAGTCTCTTCAGCACACAGAGCAGAAGACTCCTGTTAAACCCCAGCAGCACAGGTGTGCTCCCTCACACAGACCAGCACGCCGTTCCCGCCTGGTGTGCCCCATCACCAGCGCTCTGCCCGGTTTCGCCTCTGAAGCCCTTATTCCCACATACCATGAATTTAATATTGTCTCTCTCCCTACATGAGAAAGCAAGCTCTTAGAGGCAGTTACTTTGTTCACCAGTGTATACTTAGCCCCAAGCCTGGAACAGAGCAGGACCTCAGCATAGCTCTGTTGTATGTATATGCACATGTACCTATGTACCTGCAGACTAATGGAGAAAGAAGGGAACCCTCAGGTTTAAGCAATCAGGCAGATGATGGTGTTGTTTACTTAACTGAGCAACAAATGAGGAACACTTTTGACCGAGTCCAGATTTAAACGTTTAGTTTGAGGAGCTCTTGTACTTCCACATGTCAAGAGATAAAATGTATCAGTCCTAGTAATTATTTTACCGGTTGTCATAGGTTATCCAGGTTATCAGCAAATAATGGCACATTAATCTCCTTATTCCTAGTATAGACGTCTTTTCCTTGTCTTTCTGTATTGGTTAAAATTTTCAGATGAAGGATAGTAAAAATTTTATTAGTGGAGTGCCTTTCCTTAACCTGAACCCATGATAATCCTTTACTTTTTAGAAAATGTATACATTTTATCTTCCTACCTTCATCCTCAACTAAAAGGCTTGTATCTACATTTTGAAAAATCAATTTATTTCTCAACAGCAGTAACCTATCACATTCTGAAGTATCTTCTGGTCTACATGAAGAAAAAAGTCAAATAACCTTAAATTTTAAATAATATTGACTGAATATCCGCTAGGCATTACATTGAACACTTCCTGATGCACTTGCTTATATAACTTATATAAGAGTAATACTAGTTCTGTGACTACTGTCATTATCATCATAATCATTGTGAGAAAAATAATGCTTGAGGTAAGTATCTTTAAGCAACAGATCTAATGAAAGAATGAAGGTCACTACACTTTGACTCAACCTTTCTACTAGTTGCAAAATATGTTAGATATCACATTAAAAAAAGTTTATCTAGCAATCTTCACTACTTCAACCTGAAAATCAGAAACCGAAGCAACTTCAATTGTTTTTTTTTTTTTAATAAAAATGATAAATTAGACTCTTGTGGAATTTAAGGTATCAGCATACGCCATGCAATGGACACCATGGTTTTCTCCTCTCTTCTCTGCTACCAGATAGTCAAAGGACGGCTGGGGAAAGATGGAATGGAAATAAGAGTAAAGAGACAGGAAGAAAGAGTTTCTAAACTAAAAAGAAATTCAGAAGAAAAAAAAGGATTAAAAAAAAAGATAGAAACAGGCTTACATAATTATGAAACCAGATAATCAAGTCTATTATCCAAACAGACTGATTTGGTTAAAACCTTTCATGCTGAGAAATAATGATTAGTACTGCTGTGGGGGAAAAAAAAAAACACACACAGCCATATCGTGAACTGCCTCAAGTGAGAATAAAACCAGTGAAAATGTTTATGCAAACATCACTGATAAAGCAGGATATACATGTTGCCAACAATAAGGATGCGTTAAAGGGAAACATGGGATTACAAAGAGTCAGGCACGACTGAGCAACTCACACACAAAGACAAATAATAAAGGAGGCTATTAGCAAGACTGGAAATTTTCACAAAATCCAGTTACCCATGCCGATGGAACCTCTGTGGAATACTAGCCAGGAGAGTGCAGGGTTCTGCAGGGAACTCCAGCTTGGGATCCCAGTGCCACACCCTGAAACCTGGCCCCCGAGGGGGCCCCACAAGAAGCCCACTGTGGCTTACATTCCTGCCCTACGGGCACCGTCCCTCTAAGGACTTGTGAGAACGAAGGGAAATAATCGTTACCTTCCCGAAACCATCCCCTAACCCCTGCAGTGACAGAGAAATGAGGGGCAAGAAACAGAGTGCCTGACCACAGCTCAGGAGACCAGAGGCGAGCACCTTTAGACACTCCCCACCCACTGCCAGCATGTCTTCTGAAGCCAGGACCAACACCCTTTCACTAAAAGATTGGCTTTCCTCAACTATGAGTCAGGATGTCAGATTATTAGTGCCATCTATACTTGTGATGTCACTTTTTTGCCGTTCGAAGTCTGTGTTTGATCTCACTTCCTAGAGATGTCGAGTAAGGCTGAATTTTTCCGAGAAGATTAATCCTGTTGACAAATGGTTCTGATTACTAACACGACCTACTCCACCATTCATAAGGGTTTACATCAGAATTAAGTCAAAGACGACAAAGCTTTCTTTGTTGCCGAAAGCCATGAACTGAAAAGGTCTTTTTTAATTACATTTTCTCTTTATTCTTTTTCTATTTTCAAAGTTTCAAAAATAGCTGCAAAATAAAGAATCTCCTTTCAAAATCTCTTCTTTCATACTACATTTTCTGTTAAAAATCATAGTTCCATGGTACATGGTTATAAATTTATTCTAGTTCATTTTACATTATGTTCTAATCAGACTGATTAAAAATGTGACCTTTTTCTTTATGTGGAGTAAGATTCCACATAAATTTTAAGGTTCATTTATTTAAGGTATAATTTAAGGACTGCAAAAAATTCTAGAAGATGCAGCTACAAATGTGTAAGTAGCTGGTAGAGGCACAAAATGTAACAGTTTTCTACTTCCATAATTGAATATTTTAAACACTAAATGCTACTAAAAATTTTTTATTCCATATATATATATAATAGAAATTTTTATTCGTTACTGCTTTCTGGTTATTGTATCTTAACCAAGCATTTTAATTTTTTTCTAGTTTTCATTTAGTACAACTGCTATTAAAGTTTACGTTATATGTTTAAATTACCTTTTTTGTTGTTCATTAGATTATCATAACACTAGCCTTCAGAGGATTAAAGGAAGTGCACCCGATTGAATAACCATTCTCGGTGGCACTGAGAGGAGCCAGTAAGAATCACCTCAACTACAGAAATAAAGTGAACATGAAGTATATGACCACCGAAGCCGACCGCAGCCTTAGGGCAGGGTGGAAGGTGGGGGCAGACAGCCACAAACTAGACATCGTCTGCATAACTGTGGTTGCTTTCTTTCCAGCTTCTCTAAGTACTAGCGTTTTAAGAGTCCAATAAAGAGTATCAAAAATTTACAGCGTCCACATTTATAGGCTCTTGAATATGAAGTTTAACCATCTCATTCTATCAATGAGGAAACATGTATCAAGCCCAGGCTTTTCTGTGTCATGTACAGAAAATATGAGTTACTTGCCTGAGGTCACAAAAAGGCCTCCGTTGTCACCAGATCCCAGACAAGACACCTGGTCCCACACCACAGGCCCAGATCAGCTCTGGGGCCGGGGACCTGCAGCAGAACAGTCTGCAGCCGGCCGAGCATGGGGAAGGGGACCCCAGGCTTCACGGTTCCAGGTGATGGGAGACATGCAGTGCAAGTGGACCAGGGAAGGCGGAGAAATGCTTGGTCTCTTGAAAACAATGAGCAGGATTTAGGGCTATGGGAAAAACTATACAGTTCCAAAGGGAGAATCAAGAGTTCACTCAACACTGCTCTCACATGGAGGCTCCCTTTGGGGCAGGCTCAGTTATTCAGCCAAAAGGGGTGAATGGAATGGATCAGTGAGACTCAGGGGTGTGAACTGACAACAGATGAAAGGCTGAGAAAAGAAAGCAGATTTCTGAAAGTTACTAACATTGGAGACTGTGAGAAGACGATATGGTTTCAAAGAAGACTTAGGCAGCTCAGAGGCAGAAGATAGAGAATACACAGAAAAAAGTGAAAACCTGGAATAAATTATTTTTTCACTGGCAATATCCCCTTGGCAAAATATCAAAGTAAACACTTTGGTACTGAAAACTATAATTGTATAAATAGCTTCAGTCACACCTGATCTGTCAAACTCAGTTTCAATATTTCTAGGCACAAAGATATATGGCTATGTATCTAAATACAAAGAAAATAAATAGGGGAGAAACAGGTTATTTTTCTGTTCAAATATTAATGTATGACTGCCATAACTAATAAGAGCATTTTACTAGCAAAAAGCTATCTATCTGGTAATTCAAGGCTTAAGAATTATATAATATATAAGAGAGTAGCTAAAGCACTAAATAAAACCTTATAGAATGAATGATTCAACAACAGCAACCATCAAAAGTATAACAAGTAAATGCATTTCTCTTTACATGATTAGAAGACAAGGGCATAAAACAAATTTTCTTGAAGGACTTCTCTCTGCAACTCAAGTCCTATATGGATACAGAGAAAGATTTCACTATTTATCAAGCCTTTAACTAGAGTCATAGCTAGACTTTTTTTAAAACCATGTACAAAAGGATTATTAAGGCATTGGGAATACACTTTATAAGGAATTTAATGCCTATACTTCAAAATAATAATAATTTCTACCCACTTAACTAAAAGCACTTGTCTTCCCCATCTCTTTTTCCTATATGAAAATACAAACTTTTCAAAATAAATGTTACAGAATTGCTTGATCCTGAGGACCTCTGCAATCACAGAACTGAGCTATTTTGCTCATCTGAAAAGTATTGCCATTGCAAACTAAAAGAACCACTTCCTGCAGGTTCCCTTGTTGTCAACACTCCTTAATGACCAAAAACTTAGCAGAAAAACAAGAGTTCAAACTAAATAACACATCAAGCCCTTCTAAATCACACATTCAACAGCTTTTTAAAATGAAATAAGCATGCTAGGAAGAAAAATCACCCTACTCCCTCATAGCTCAGTTGGTAAAAGAACCCATCTGCAATGCAGGAAACCCTGATTCGACTCCTGGGTCAGGAAGATCCACTGAAGAAGGGATAGGCTACCCACTCCAATATTCTTGGGCTTCCTTTGTAGCTCAACTGGTAAAGAATCTGCCTGCAATATGGGAGACCTGGGTTCGACCCCTGGGTTGGGAAGATCCCCTGGAGAAGGGAAAGGTTACCCACTCTAGTATTCTGGCCTGGAGAATTCCATGGACTGTATTGTATAGTCCATGGGGTAGCAAAGAGTCGGACACAACTGAGTGACTTTCACTTTCAAGACAGTACGCCTACGTATCAGGTTATGTCTTAATGTTAACTGTTTTAATTAATTACAAATTGAGATGACTTCTGACTGAATAAACCATACGTTATGAGGGAAAAAAAATAAAAGGAATCATGAAAAAGTTAAATGCTCAGCTACAAGACAACTGAAGTTTATCCTAACACAATTTTTCTTGGCTCCATCACGACTTCTCATAAAAACATCCCTAAATTGTATCCTCAAAATCTTCCCCCTACAAGGAATCTTTCCAGTCCTTACTCCTATGAATTCCTTCTATATTGTGTTGTTCCCCAGTCATGGATTATTACATGTATTCATAAAAAAACTATTTTTTCTAACTATTGTTTTTGCCAGTACAAGCTACCCCCATATATCCTCTGATGATATTAGAAAGTAGAAATATACCTCTGCTAAAGAAATTACACAGCAAAGACTAAAAGCTAATGCTTGACATGCTAATGTATAAGAAGAGAATCTACTAAAGGGAAAAAAAATAACCTATTATGAAAAGAATGAGAAATTAGTGTACATTCCTAACTTAAAAGAAGGATTAAATCCAAATGAGGACAGAGATAATTCTGGATATCTAGCATGGTGTACAGGGAAGGCAATGGCACCCCACCCCAGTACTCTTGCCTGGAAAATCCAATGGACGGAGTAGCCTGGTGGGCTGCAGTCCATGGGGTCGTTAACAGTCGGACAGACTGAGCAACTTCACTTTCACTTTTCTCTTTCATGCATTGGAGAAGGAGATGGCAACCCACTGCAGTATTCTTGCCTGGAGAATCCCAGGGATGGGGGAGCCTGGTGGGCTGCCGTCTATGGGGTCACACAGAGTCGGACACGACTGAAGTGACTTAGCAGCAGCAGCAGCAGCAGCATGGTGTAGAATGGAGAGACTTAATAAGCCAACTTATTACTATTTGTATACACAATGCTAAGCAACTTGGGAATAGAAATTATATTAACTAAAGATAATAAGCAATGCCATATTAAATAGGGAGCAGGTCATCCCTGATGTATCAGTGTGCAGAAAAAACATGACACAGAGTTTCATCAAAATGGCCTGCAAGACTACAAAACTCAGTAGAAATGTGATCAGACATAAAAGCGATTGCTCCAAAATACTGAGACAGAATTTCAGGTTTAAGAAGCAGAATTTTACAATGAACATAATTCTATTCAGTAACAGGATGCTTACATTCTTTAGGATCTTGCATTTTTGCAAAAAACTAATCAGAGTATAGAGCATCAACATGAATTTCACATTTCAGTGTTAGAAAAATGAAGCTCTGGTACTCTATCATAAAAACCCTGGACTTGTCTCCAACTATGGACTTGGCATTGCCCTAGGAAAGGGGTATAGCTGTCATCCCTGATGAAAACAATGCTTGCGCGTGTGTGTCTGTGTACGTGTGCATACATGGAAGCCAGTTATGGGGAAGAAGAGATGGAGATAATACCTGGATGTTGATTCAGTTCAATGCAACCTTAATTACACAGCCTTTCTGATATGTAATTATGCTTTCCTGATTGTATGTATGCATCTCTGATAGCTCAGTTGAAAATTCAAGTTATTTCCTTGATTTCTCAGTTACTGCATCTTTATTCCTCTATGTTCCAGGATGCTGCCAAGGTTCTAGATCATACTGGCCTCCAGTTGCCCTACCTAAATGGAGCTCCATTATTTGTCCTCTCTGTTTTCTAGAATCAACTATTATGTGCTAATTGCTTTCCCATAACCACGTGAACTTTGGACTTTTTTTTTTTAATCTGGGCTTTAGATAGTTGTCTATCTATGATATTGTCCCTTCAAGCTTGATCTCATACTGTGTAAATCCAACAGAGCCATGTAAAAATCTAGTGCATGTACATACACATCACTGGCAACCCACTCCAGTGTTCTTGCCTGGAGACCCCCAGGGACGGAGGAGCCTGGTGGGAGGCCGTCTATGGGGTCGCACAGAGTCGGACATGACTGAAGCAACTTAGCAGCAGCAGCAGCCCTAGATGTGGCTCAAACGTCCCACACACACCGTCCACTATAGGGAAGTTCTTAATGGAGCACTGGGAAGGAACATACTATACTGTGAATGCAGAAATGTTTCAGAACAAGATTTCTACTTGAGAGAGACAAGAAAATGGGGGAGGTTAGCGCTTAATGGGTACAGAGTGTCAGATGGAGAAGATGAAAAAGTTCTAAAGCTGGATGGCAGTAATGGTCATGAAACAATGTGTACGTATTTAATGCCACAGACTATGCACCTCAAAATATTTTCATTGTAAAATTCTGTTATGTAAATTAAACACAATTTTTAAAAATAGGAAAAAATATCTATACTGGACTTCAAATCATTGTTTTTTTTTAAATGATGTTAATCTGACCACTTCTTGATTTGAAGATGTAGGAATGATTACAGTCAAAACATTTTTTTTGCTATTTGAATGAAGGGACAGAAATCTAAGTGATTTCAAAACTCTTGAACTGGACAATGGCTGGGACCACTTATAACACAGATTGTTCCTCCCCGTTTTCCAAGAACTGGTAAGGCCACGACGGTGCTCCTGCCTGCACAGTGCCAAACAGGTGTGAGGGTGTAGCCCCTCTCCTGCCTGCTCAGTGCCCAGCAGGTGTGACAGTGTAACCTGTCTCCTGCTTGCACAGTGTCCCACAGGTGTGACAGTGTAACCTCTCTCCTGCCTGCACGGTGCCCCACAGGTGTGAAGTGTAATTCCTCTCCTGCCTGCACAGTGCCCCACAGGTGTTATGGTGTAGCCCCTCTCCTGCCTGCACAGTGTCCCACAGGTACAAGGTGTAACCCGTCTCCTGCCTGCAGTGTCCCACAGGTGTGAGTGTAACCCCTCTCCTGCCTGCACAGTGCCCCACAGTTATGACAGTGTAACCCCTCTCCTGCTTGCACAGTGCCCCACAGGTGTGAGTGTAACCCCTCTCCTGCCTGCACAGTGCCCCACAGTTATGATGGTGTAACCCCTCTCCTGCCTGCAGTGCCCCACAGGTGTGATGTGTAACCCCTCTCCTGCCTGCACAGTGCCCCACAGGTGTGAGGTATAACCCCTCTCCTGCCTGCACAGTGCCCCACAGTTATGATGGTGTAACCCCTCTCCTGCCTGCACAGTGTCCCACAGGTACAAGGTGTAACCCCTCTCCTGCCTGCACAGTGCCCCACAGGTGTGAGGTGTAACCCGTCTCCTGCCTGCACAGTGCCCCTCAGGTGTGAGGTGTAACCCCTCTCCTGCCTGCACAGTGCCCCTCAGGTGTGAGGTGTAACCCCTCTCCTGCCTGCACAGTGCCCC
>SJYX01004047.1:21211-74255 GCA_006410675.1 Oreotragus oreotragus
TTTTTTTTTTTTTTTGTGGAATCCAACATTCTCCTGTCAATGGTTGTTCAACAGCGAGTTGCAGTTTTGGAATTTTTGCAGAAAAAGATGAGCACACGTCCTTCTACTCCCCCATCTTGTCTTAAGTGATAAGACACTTATTGGACTACTCTAATATGTAGTATTACTTATTGGAGTATCTAATAAGATGCTGCCTATAAAAGTGATTTATGACTCTGAAAGTATAAAGAGTATTCATTATCCCAATATTCTATAGTGAATTTTAAAAGGAGATTTTTTTTTTTTTTAGAAACTGAGAAAGTCAATGACCAGAAAAAAGTATTTTTCCTTGCTCTTTGCGAAAACATTTCTAAACCAGTGAACTGCAAATTTCACTGTGCATCCAGTTCACCTGGGTGCTTTTGAAACCCACCTATGCCAAATTCTGATTCATTTATGGTGGGAACAAGACACTGGTACTTTTAAAAACTCCAATTAGAGGTCAGCTGGAGTGGAGGACCAATGTAACACAGTCAATAAACATCAATATCCTGTATCCCATCAGTGTGTACTCAGAAGGATAGTACATTTAATCTAAAAATATCTTGATCATTTTGAGTTCACAGAGTTTCTCTTGGTGGACGCATATGTTATTGCTGCACTTGAAATATCTTATTTGTTTATCAGTTCTTCACTTCTTGTGAGTTTTTCCAATGATGGCAAATGGTTATACAGCAGTTATTCTGTTATGAAAAAATCAACTTCAGGCAGGAGTTAGTGAATCTGTTATGCCTGTGCAGAACTCAGGCCAGGCAAACTTACAAGCCTGTGTTCATCAGTATACCCCCACGTTTACCCTCCTACCACACAGTCAGGATTGTACATAGATGGAGAAACAGGAGCTATGGAGAGACCTGTTAGACCTCCTTTTACTGTTGAGTAAGCTTCTTGCTGCTGCTGCTAAGTCACTTCAGTCGTGTCCGACTCTGTGTGACCCCATAGACAGCAGCCCACCAGGCTCCCCCATCCCTGGGATTCTCCAGGCAAGAATACTGGAGTGGATTGCCATTTCCTTCTCCAATGCATGAAAGAGAAAAGTGAAAGTGAAGTCGCTCAGTCTGTCCGACTGTTAGCGACCCCATGGAATGCAGCCCACCAGGCTACTCCATCCATTGGATTTTCCAGGCAAGAGTACTGGGGTGGAGTGCCATTGCCTTCCCCCAGTAAGCTTTTTAATGAGAATCAAAGCACCTTCTGCCATGTATTAAGATCTTCCCAACATGTGACCTAGAAAACATTCCTTGAAATTTAAGCATGTGCTGAAGAAGAGCAAGGAGAGATAAGAAAACCTTCCTCAGAAACCAATACAAAGAAATAGAGGGAAACAACACAATGGGAAAGGCTAGTGATTTCTTCAAGAAAATTTAGGACACCAAGGGAACTTTTCATAGAAATATGGGCACAATAAAGTACAGAAATGGTAGGGACCTAACAGAAGCAAAGGATATTAAGAAGAGCTGGCAAGAATATACAGAAGAACAGTACAGAAAAGATCTTCACGACTCAGATAATCACGATGGTGTGATCACTCACCTACAGCCAGACATCCTGGAATGTGAAGTCAAGTGGACCTTAGAAAGCATTACCATGAACAAAGCTAGTGGAGGTGATGGAATTACAGTGGAGCTATTTCAAATCCTCAAAGATGATGCTGTGCAAGTGATGCATTCAACATGCCAGCAAATTTGGAAAACTCAGCAGTGGCCAAAGGACTGGAAAAGGTCAGTTTTCATTCCAAACCCAAAGAAAGGCAATCCCTAAGAATGCTTAAACTACTGCACAATTGCACTAATCTCACACGCTAGTAAAGTAATACTCAAAATTCTCCTAGCTAGGCTTCAGCAATATGTGAACCGTGAACTTCCAGATGTTCAAGCTGGTTTTAAGAAAGGCAGAGGAACCAGAGATCAAATTGCCAACATCTGCTGGATCATGGAAAAAGCAAGAGAGTTCCAGAGAAACATCTATTTCTGCTTCCTTGACTATGCCAAAGCCTTTGATTGTGTGGATCACAATAAACTGTGGAGAATTCTGAAAGAGATTGGAATTCCAGACCATCTAACCTGCGTCTTGAGAAATTTGTATACAGGTCAGGAAGTAACAATTAGAACTGGACATGGAACAAAATGCTGGTTGCAAATAGNCTTGACTATGCCAAAGCCTTTGATTGTGTGGATCACAATAAACTGTGGAGAATTCTGAAAGAGATTGGAATTCCAGACCATCTAACCTGCGTCTTGAGAAATTTGTATACAGGTCAGGAAGTAACAATTAGAACTGGACATGGAACAAAATGCTGGTTGCAAATAGGAAAAGGAGTACGGCAAGGTTGTATATTGTCACCCTGTTTATTTAACTTATATGCAGAGTACATCATGAGAAACGCTGGACTGGAGGAAATACAAGCTGGAATCAAGATTGCCGGGAGAAATATCAATAACCTCAGATATGCAGATGACACCACCCTTATGGCAGAAAGTGAAGAGGAACTAAAAAGCCTCTTGATGAAAGTGAAAGAAGAGAGTGAAAAAGTTGGCTTAAAACTCATCTTTCAAAAAACAAAGATCATGTCATCTGGTCCCATCACTTCATGGCAAATAGATGGGGAAACAATGGAAACAGTGACAAACTTTATATTCTTGGGCTCTAAAATCACTGCAGATGGTGACTGCAGCCATGAAATTAAAAGATGCTTGCTCCTTGGNAGATGTGTATAAGAGACAGCATGGCATCCAGTCCCATCACTTCATGGGAAATAGATGGGGAAACAGTGGAAACAGTGTCAGACTTTATTTTTTGGGGCTCCAAAATCACTGCAGATGGTGACTGCAGCCATGAAAATAAAAGATGCTTACTCCTAGATAGTATATTCAAAAGCAGAGACATTGCTTTGCCGACTAAGGTCTGTCTAGTCAAGGCTATGGTTTTTCCAGTAGTTATGTATGGATGTGAGAGTTGGACTGTGAAGAAGGCTGAGCGCCGAAGAATTGATGCTTTTGAACTGTGGTGTTGGAGAAGACTCTTGAGAGTCCCTTGGACTGCAAGGAGATCCAACCAGTCCATTCTGAAGGAGATCATCCCTGGAATTTCTTTGGAGGGAATGATGCTGAAGCTGAAACTCCAGTACTTTGGCCACCTCATGAGAAGTGTTGACTCATTGGAAAAGACTCTGATACTGGGAGGGATTTGGGTAGGAGAAGAAGGGGACGACCGAGGATGAGATGGCTGGATGGCATCACGGACTTGATGGGCGTGATAAGTCTGAGTGAACTCCAGGAGTTGGTGATGGACAGGGAGGCCTGGCGTGCTGTGATTCATGGGGTCAAAGAGTCGGACACGACTGAGCGACTGAACTAAATTCAACTGAAGACCTTCTCATCATGTGACCTAGAAAACATTCCTTGAAATTTCACCATGTTCTCAGAACTAGACTTTTGAGAGCAGTAAAATAGAAGGCAGTCTAGTGGAGTGATTACTCTCTCCCATGTATAAGACTGAAAAAGGCAGGAAGATGCCTCTTGGGTGCCCAATCAACTGGGCTTCCACTGGGCCAGGGACTGTGAGAAGGAACTGGCAATATAGAAGTGAGGCTGTGCTCTCTCTAAACTCAAGTTAACACATTTAGAATTTTGATCTAAAGTCTTGCTTCCTCTCTGTTTCAAGGTTAATTGGATAAGATTGAAATCAGATTGAACCATATGAAACTGACCATTTAATTGACAAAAATGGTGATTTTATAGAGTTAACATCAACTTAAAATAAATCTATTATTATATATTTTTAAAAGATGACATAGTACTTTAATACTCACTGTGCAGTGCAGGGACCAGCCACAGATCTGGAAACTTGTTAGAAAAATGCAGAATCTTATTCCCTACTCTATACCTGTTGAGTCATAATCTGTATTTTAATGAATTCCCAGTGATTTGAATGTACATTATTAGTACTTAAGAAGTACTGGTTTAACAGATACTGTTGACTACTTAGCAGGGCTCTATTTTGTCTGGTTGTTCACCCATCTTCTGATTCATTTTGAATGAGTTTAAGGGTGCATGTGTTATGCATGTTGGAAGACAGTGAGAAATGGCGTATTTCCTGCCATATCAGTGTTGACTTAAAAAGTAGTCACAACATAAATGTTGAAAGTTACGTTGTACATGGTGGGAACTTTTAGGACTTCAAGCTTGGGAGACAGTATCTCAAGTAACCCTGAGAGAACTCCACTGAGGAGGCGAGGGGAGAAGTCAGGTTATGTAGAAATCTGACAACAAAGGGCAGGTAACTTGAACATTGAAAGATTATTATTAACTAAAGAAAACCAGATGCCTAAAATTAAGGAATTTAGCACTTTTCTATCTATGGGAAGAGTCAAGAGTCTGGGCTCACTGAAGTCATTCCTCTCATATGCATCTCAGCTATCTGGGGCTGGTATCCTATATTTTTCAAATCCTGATTTCCCTTTGGGCTCACTGTAGAGTGTGACTACAGTCCTGGTGGCTGCCAGATCACAGACATTCTTCTTTCCTGAGTGCCTTTAGGGCTTACCTTGGAGGACTGGAATCGCTGATGACTGTGGTATCATTGTTTATTGATTAGGAATGGAATACTTCCTGCTATATCAGTAAGGAAGGATGTCACAATCATCAGTGATTCCAACTCTCAAATGCCTAAAGGCATTTAGAAAAGAAAAGAATAACTATGATCTAACAGCCATCAGACTGCAGCCACTACCTAAGTTGAGCTTTGAGGAACTCAGGATGTGAAAAATATAGGATAATGCCCCCAGATAGTTGAGGTACATATTAAAGGAATGCTTTCAGTTAACCCATTCTTGCAGCTTCCCATTTATAGAAAAGCACTATATTCCTTGACTTTATATATCTGGTTTTCTTTAATTAACAATAATCTTTTGATGTTCAGCCCACCTCCCCTTTGTTGTAAGATTTCTATATAACCTAACTCCTCTGCCTACTTCCTCAGAGCAGTTTTCTAAGGGTTACTTGAGATGCTGTTTCCTGGGCTTGAAGTCCTAAAAATTCTCACCAAATAAAAGATAACTCTCAATTTTAGGTTAGTATTTTTATATCAACAGTTATGGTGACCATGAGGGAGCCAGAACAGATTCTTCTCCTCCACTTGTACTTTTTGAGGATCTGGACCCTTGGTACCAGGAGGGTCATCTGTGTCTATCCACCTTCTTAGAACGTTAGACAATTTGGGTGAGTCTCTCCTGTTTATAGGATCTCTTGTTATTGGATGATGACTGAAGTTTTACTCAGTGGGAGAAGAGGTTATCCTTGAAACTTGGTTTCAAGAAGAGGTACCTGGATTGCTCAATTTAAACGCTGAGTGGGTTATTTTCAGTTGAAGGACTGGGAAGATTTTGCTCAGTTTAGGCACTGAGAATGTTATCCTGGGTGTAAATGCACTGGGAAGACTCAGTTTTGATACTGAGTTGTTATTCTCAGTTTAGAAACTGGGAAGACTTGCTCAGTTACATACTGCATAAAATGGAACTGAATGGTTAGGGGAAAGACTGGCCTGTCATTTTTCTTGAATTGGCTACCTTACTAAAGTTTGTAAAGATAAAATTGAAAATTTATAAGAGGTTCTGAGCACTGAAGAAGAGATTTTCTCTTCCTGGTCAGCAACATCATTATCAGGTAACTGAAAAGTTTGCAGGAGTGGTGCAGACAAGACTTCATACCATGAAGCTGTCCCTATAGGGAAAACCACTCATGTAGTTAACAAACTTCTCAACCAGGGACATGCTTAAAAATTGGTCATTCCATGAACTGAGCACCACATTGTGGAAGATCTGAGCACACTGGGAGACCTGCAATATTGTGGCAGGAAGGGAGACCCCTTCCAGGGCCCGAAATTGGGCTCTTGTGTAACTTGGAAATGAATTGTCTGAGGAGACACATGTGCTGACAAAGCAAGAGATTTTATTGGGAAAGGGCACCTGGGTGGAGAGCAGTAGGGTAAGGGAACCCAGAAGAACTGCTCTGCCATGTGGCTTGCAGTCTCAGGTTTTATGGTGATGGAATTAGTTTCCAGGTGGTCTTTGGCCAATCACTCTAATTCAGAGTCTTTTCTGGTGGTGCACGCATTGCTCAGCCAAGGTGGATGCTAGTGAGAGGTATTCTGGGAAGTAGATGGACATGCAATGTCTCCTTTTGACCTTTCCTGGGCTCTTCTGTTTGGTGGTGGCTTGTTAGTTCTGTATTCCTTATCAGGATCTCCTGTCATAAAACAACTCATGTAAATGGTTACTATGGTGCTGGCCAGGGTAGGCAGTTTCAATCATTGTGCTTCCCCTAACAATATGATAGAAGGGGTTAAAACAACTCTGGAGCAAAATCAGGGAAGTTAAGCTCCCAAACAGCACACACTAGCCCACCACACAATAGTTACTAGCAATTTTTTTCTTGATAAACTGACTTCAAAATAAGAAATAAAGGTTTCAAAATGAAATAAAAGAAAATGACAGACTGCCAGCCTCTAGCCAGTACACCAGCTAGGTAAATACATGTACAAAACTTACCTGGGAATTCAAGAAAATCTCACCTTGAAAATTGAATGGTCTCTTTCATTGCACAGTTAAATTACATTAAGATTATAAGCTGGATTAGAAAAAAATATATTTTCAGGCTTTAAACCAAGGCCTTCTAGGGGGAAATCTGTATTTCTTTGTGTCTTTGAGATGTAAAGGTCCCACCTGATTTTCTAGGACATTCTGTGTTTGTGCATTTTGTTTGTTCATGTTTTATGAAAACTTGGCCTTTATCTTACTATTTTTGAGAGTAAACTCTCTGAATATAAGTTATATCCTCCCCTTACATCTTATTGGTTTGAATCACTATTGAGATAATGTTTATTGATGGCCAAATGATGGATCCTTTTAAAAACTGGTGAAGGTGAAGTCGCTTAGTCATGTCCGACTCTTTGCGACCCCATGGACTGTAGCCTACCAAGCTCCTCCGTCCATGGGATTCTCCAGGCAAAAAATACTGGAGTGGGTTGCCATTTCCTTCTCCAGGGGATCTTCTCAGAAAAGTCTTTATAAACAAGCCTTTTCAAAAAGGCATGATAAATTAAACTGTAAAAGTTATAGAATGTAGAACTCATAAAATAAATTTAAATTTAGTGAAAAACGTTGTCACTGATTTAAGTATCTTTAGGTGGCAAAATGGAGAAGGTAATGGTACCCCACTCTAGTACTCTTCCCTGGGAAATACCATGGATGGAAGAGCCTGGTAGGCTACAGTCCATGGGTTCGCTAAGAGTTGGACATGACTGAGCGACTTAACTTTCACTTTTCAATTTCATGCATTGGAGAAGGAAATGGCAACCCATTCCAGTGTTCTTGCCTGGAGAATCCCAGGGACAGAAGAGCCTGGTGGGCTACCATCTATGGGGCCCCACGGAGTCGGACATGATTGACGCGACTTAGCAGCAGCAGCAGCAGCAGCAGGTGGCAAAACTGTTTTTAGGAAACTAAAACAAATGGCTTTCTCTTACAAATATCTACAAACCAATATATAAACACAGGCCACAAGGGCCTGAGACTAAGCCTAATTAGGTCAATCAGACAAGACTTGAAATCAAGGGGGGGAAATAGCAATTTAAAAATTCAAACCACTGGGAATGCTCCCTCAGCCAAACTTTACAGATAGTAAGCCTTAATCATCTGAACAAGCAACCTTAATATACTCTCGAACTGTTTCTAACTTGTTAATTGTAAATAACTTACTAATTGTAAGTTAATTGTAACTTACTAGTTGTAAGTTTATATTGTAATGCAGATGGGGACTGCAGCCGTGAAATTAAAAGACGTTTACTCCTTGGAAGAAAAGTTATGACCAACCTAGATAGCATATTCAAAAGCAGAGACATTACTTTTCCGACTAAGGTCCGTCTAGTCAAAGCTATGGTTTTTCCAGTGGTCATGTACGGATGTGAGAGTTGGACTGTGAAGAAGGCTGAGCACTGAAGAATTGATGCTTTTGAACTGTGGTGTTGGAGAAGACTCTTGAGAGTCCCTTGGATTGCAAGGAGATCCAACTAGTCCATTCTGAAGGAGATCAGCCCTGGGATTTCTTTGGAAGGAATGATGCTAAAGCTGAAACTCCAGTACTTTGGCCACCTCATGCAAAGAGANAGACTCTTGAGAGTCCCTTGGATTGCAAGGAGATCCAACTAGTCCATTCTGAAGGAGATCAGCCCTGGGATTTCTTTGGAAGGAATGATGCTAAAGCTGAAACTCCAGTACTTTGGCCACCTCATGCAAAGAGATGACTCATTGGAAAAGACTCTGATGCTGGGAGGGATTGGGGGCAAGAGAAGAAGGGGATGACAGAGGATGAGATGGCTGGATGGCATCACTGACTCGATGGACGTGAGTCTGAGTAAACTCCGGGAGTTGGTGATGGACAGGGAGACCTGGCATGCTGCAATTCATGGGGTCACAAAGAGTTGAACACGACTGAGTGACTGACCTGAACCTGGTTCATAACTAAGCTTTTAGTGAAGCATGAGAACTCTAAATTTGCCTGTTTATATCTATGCACACAATATACCCCGGTGAGGTAGTGATATCTCATATTTATAATGTGTACACAGATATGAACAGACTAATATCGATATCACAATAGTATTGTGATATTAAATGTATAAAGAATTCTATTTAATTTAAAATGAAAACAATTACCTTTAAAGAAACTGGCCAAACTGACTTTCAAGTTCACATGACATGGGAAACATTCAATATTTAGTTGAATATTAAGTTGATACCTGGTATTAATGAGTATTATTAAGACCTGGTATTAATTAAAAATTAATTAATATTTAAGCTTGTTAAAATAATCAATATAGTCATGTCATTAAGAGTCATCAAAATTAAATATTTTACTGTAGCTGGATTTAATAAATAAGACCTTATTATATCTATTGCTCAGTCATCTCTGACTCTTTGCAACCCCTTGGATGGTAGCCCACCAGGCTCCTCTGTTTTGGAATTCTCCAGGCAAGAATACTGGAGTGGTTAGCTGTTACCTTCTTCAGGGGATCTTCCCAATCCAGGGACTGAGCCCAGGTCTCCGCATTGCAGGCAGATTCTTTACCCTCTGAGCCACCAAGGAATCCCTTATTATAATGGTTGCAGGCTTCCTTGGTGGCTCAGAGGGTAAAGAATCTGCTTGCAATGTCGGAGCCCTGGGCTCGATCCCTGAGTTTGGAAGATCACCTGAAGGAGGGCATAGTAAACCATTCCAATATACTTGCCTGGAGAATCCCCATGGACAGAGGAGCCTGATGGGCTACAGTCCATGGGGTTGCAAAGAGGTGGGCATAACTGAGCAACTAAGCACAGCATAGCATATCTGTTGCAAGGAAAATAACTTGATATGATGAAACTTTAAAGTAAGTGTAAATGAGATCAGAGCTTTGGGGTAGTCTCTTTTACATTTTAGGAACATCTACTTAAAATGTTCTTTCCAGATAGTTGGTAACATAATCTAGAGCTGTGCTAATTTAAGTCAAGGGATGGAAGTTTATTAAATAGTAGAAGATACTGAGACATCAATTACTGAATAGAGAAACTGAAGGTATTTAGGACTGTTAATGAAAAATATTTGGCATCACCCTGAGATGTCCTCTATAAGAAAACAAATGTTTTTAGAAATTATCACTGGTGTTTTTACTCACCAAACTATAAAATGCCAATGTAAAAGCTCATAATTGCTTACTTCTCAGCTTTTACTAAAAATTAAGGTTTTAAGATTTGAGGATTCTAATTTAAACATGTAATTAAAGCCTTTAAGAATGATACAGTGACATTTCAATATATGGTAAGAAGTAAAATGTGTGTATTCAACAAAGAAGGTATGAGGAATGGAATTACATTTTACTGAGCAAAGAGAAAGAATGAACTGGTTGTTTTTATTTGGATAGAAAATGAGAGACAGGGTGGATACAAAAAATGATGAGATATTGTGAAAAGGAATCCTGAGGAGGAAAAACTTTTATGCCTAGTCAGGATTAACTAAGCTTAGATTGAAGTTAATTAAATGCATTTTGTTGAGTAAGCTAATGCAAGACTGTAGTTTGATTCCTCTTTCTGTTAAAAGTGCTCTTTTATGATAACAAATTGTGTGAGTTTCTATGCCTATAAGTGATCTGTATTTGTTTTTTAAATAATTATTGTGAATTTGGTTAAATTAATAATTTTTTTCAGTGACCTATGATCCTCTTGTGTTTTGAAACCTTTTTAATATTTCTAACAAACTTCCCCAATTCAAAATCTAATTAAAGCTCTTTTCACCTCCAGCTGACCCATGTGCTTCAAAGAAACATCTCTGAGACAACTGAGAGCTATGTTAAACTAAGTTTATTTGGTATTTTTAATTCAGAAATGTTGTCAAGTGATTGAAGGTGAACCTTAATTTGTAATGTATGTATAAATGTTATTCATATATTCCAGAATTTATATGGAATTACTAATCTGATATGTCTTAGTATAATGTTATGTGTTGTGGAAATATCAAGATTTCCTGCTAATTGCATTGTACTCAAATCTTCAACCCCAGGGCATGACTGAGTACAACACAGCATGTACCACATAATGATAATTTTGCCTGATCTGGGATCCCAGTGCTGGGGAACAAAAATTGGTCATGAAATATCTCTCAAGTACTGGTTGAATATTTTTACCATGGTGAGAGACTGAGAAATGGAGCATTTTCCGCCATATCAGTAAACAAAGATGTCACAGTCATCACTGATTCCAGCCCTCCAATGCTTAAAGACACTCAAGAAGGAAAATATCTGTGTTCTGGCACCCATCAGTTGAGTCCTGAGGAACTCAGATTGTGAAAAACATAGGATACTGGCCCCAGATAGTTGAAATGCATATGAAAGGAATGATTTCAGTGAACCTAGAATCTTGGATCTTCCCATACATAGAAAAGTGCTAAATTATTTAACTTGAGATATTTGGTTTTCTTTAATTAACAATAATTATTTTGATGTTCTGGCTACCCACCCTTTGTTGTTGAACTTCTATATAACTTGGCTCCTCCCCTTGCCTCCTCAAAGCTTTCTTTCAAGGTTACTTCAGTTGCTGTCTCCTAGGTTTGAAGTCCTAAAAATTCCCACTGAATAAAAGATAACTTCTGTTTTTTAGGTTGTGACTATTTCTTTTTTAATGCTGATAATAGGCTGAGTTCTGATCATAGTAGGTATAGACTAGGAGGTGAGGTGAGGTGAAGTCCCTCAGTCGTGTCCGACTCTTTGCGACCCCGTGGACTGTAGCCTACCAGGCTCCTCCGTTCATGGGATTCTCCAGGCAAGAATACTGGAGTGGGTTGCCATTTCCTTCTCCAGGGGGTCTTCCCAACCCAGGGATCGAACCCGGGTCTCCTGCGCTGGAGGCAGACCCTTTAACCTCTGAGCCACCAGGGAAGCCCCTAACCAGGGAAAAATGTGAAGAAGAGATAATATAATCACTGTGGACTATAAGAGTGAGATAAGCAGGGAGGGACTGGAGATAGCTAGGATGTAATTTCTGGTGGTGGCTGTTAAGGCAGAGAATATTCCATAGGACTTCGCAGTTTATAGGATGTGAATGTGTGTAGTGAGTGGGCACCAAGTGATCCCCCAGGTCTCAGACCAGTCAGGACCACCAGAAGTCTTCAGGAGGCAACTTGACAAAGGCCAGTTTTCTTGTTTCCACCCATCAGAACGCAATTTTGGCATCAAAGGCAAGAGGAACATTCATGCATCAACAGCAGGGCTTAACTGTGAAAAAGTACTGCTTCCCTTTAACCTGCCTCCTAAATCCTTGTCAGCAGCAATTGTAATTCCTGTGGCTATTGATTTTGTTGTACCTTAGGCAGGCACAGTAGAGCCAATCCAATTCACACTAACCACATACATCATGTATAGATGTGGGTAGAACTAAGGGAAAGGAGTCTGCTCCTTGTCCTTCTATTAATTTGTGATTGGTAGTTGAGAAATGAAATATTTCCTGCCATGTCAATAAACAAGGATGTCAAAGTCATCAGCGATTCCAGTCCTCCAATGTGAGCTCTAAATGTGCTCAGAAAGGGGAATACCTGATATTTGGTCACTCCTTACAGTGAGCCCCAAAGGAGTTCAAGATGTGAAAATCAAGTGATACAGGCCCCAGAGAGGTGAGATGCATATAAAAGGAACAATTTCAGTGAATGCAAATTCTCTTATCTTCCCATACATAGAAAACACTACATTTCTTAACTTGAGATATTTGGCTTCCTTTAATTAACAATAATCTTTTGATGTTCAGACTACCGGCCCTTTGTTGTAAAACTTCTATGTAACCTGTTTCTCCCCCTCACCTCTTCAGAACAATTCTCTCAAGGTTACTTGAGATGCTGTCTCCCAGGCTTGAAGTCCTAAAAATTCATGTCAAATAAAACATAACTCAAATTTTAGGTTGTGAATATTTTAAGTTGACAGGAGCAGCTGTGTGAAAATCTTATCCTACTAGGAAAAGAGTATAAGATTGCTGAGTGAATCCTGAAAGTGATGTGTGTGGATATTTTGTGTCATTTATGGGTAATATTTTAAAATCCAATCCTACAAAGTCAGAATTTTGAATCATTTGGATGACCAGTTAACCTGTAGTTTGAACACCAACTATGGAACTTGCTCAAGGTTATCAAAACATCTGACATGAAATGGGAGATTAATAAGTGAATGCTTGACCTTCTGAGCAAGAGTGTGAGGCAACTAGAACTTCAGGGACAATGCTAAAACTGCTTATAAGAGCAAATTCTTTGTGGGCTAATGATGACATGCTAATTAAACACTACATTTAGCTATTCATTAAAGAAACACCCTAAAGGCTTCTGTTAACCTAGTTGGAATTACCATGTGAAAGAGCTAAACCTTGAAAGACACGTGTACCCCAATGTTCATCACAGCACTGTTTATAATAGCCAGGACACGGAAGCAACCTAGATGTCCATCAGCAGACGAATGGATAAGAAAGCTGTGGTACATATACACAATAGAGTATTACTCAGCCATTAAAAAGAATACATTTGAGTCAGTTCTAATGAAGTGGATGAAACTGGAGCCTATTATGCAGAGTGAAGTAAGCCAGAAAGAAAAACACCAATACAGTATACTAACACATATATATGGAATTTAGAAAGATGGTAACGATAATCCTGTATGTGAGATAGCAAAAGAGACAGATGTATAGAACAGTCTTTTGGACTCTGTGGGAGAGGGAGAGGGTGGGATGATTTGGAAGAGTAACACTGAAACATGTACAATATCATAGAAGAAACGAATTGCCAGTCTAGGTTTGATGGAGGATACAGGATGCTTGGGGCTGGTGCACTGGGATGACCCAGAGAGATGGTATGGGGAGGGAGGTGGGAGGAGGGTTCAGGATTGGAAACACGTGTACACTTGTGGTGGATTCATGTTGATGTATGGCAAAACCAATACAGTATTTTAAAGTAAAATTAAAAAAAAAAAGCTTACTATTTACTAAAGAAAAAAAAGAAAGAGCTAAACTTTGATTACTGGAAATTATTTCGTAATCATGACTTTTTAATTAGTTTAGACAGATATCCTCTTCAGTCTTGGAAATGCAAGATTAAGAAACAGCTGTCTTAGAGAAAGATATAAGATGTTGGTTGATTTTTCATGATGCTCAGACATGGCACACGCTGTGTTTCAGAGAACTTTCTGTATCTAAGTTCTCTGAGATCTGATGTGATTCATCATTGTGCGGCACTCTAATCTTGTGTTCTTATCCAAGAATGTGCTGCCTCACCTCAAATCTTTACAAGGACTTAGAACTAGTTCATTAAAACAAAAATTTTTTTGAGGGTCATCTATGTGCTGAAGCCAAATGAAGTGAGACTGATAAAATCCTTGTTCTCCTAGAGATCATTTCGTATGATAATAATAAATCTTTAAAATTTATTTGAAAGAAACAAAATAAGGTTTTTATTTGCAAAATGAATTACAGTAAAGAAAATATTTGAGGGTGGCATACAGGAGTAGGGACAATGTCAGGTAGTATAGCTAGTGAAGGTCTCTCTACAGAAATAACACTGAAACTGAGTTCTGCTGATAAGAAGGATCCAGGTATAGGAGGCTAAAGGGAGGCACATATTTGGCAAACATTGGAATCAGCACAAAGAGCCCAAGGTAGGGATAAATAGCAGACTGTGGTTGGAAAATGTAAAGGTGCCTCAAGATAGAACTAGCTCCTACAAGGCTTTGTAGACCCTGGTGAAGAGTTTTGATTTTATTCCAAGTGCAATAGATGGTCACTGGCTTTAGGGAAAAAAAAATCAAAATCAATTGGTTTATTGTGCATTGCTTTGTTTGATTTTTCTGATGTGCACTTTTGAAAAATCCTCCAGTGACTATTAGAGGGCAAAGTTGAAAGAAGAAGCTTTTTCTAGTCTTCTTTACCTTACAGTTCAGCTTTGGTTTCATCTTCCTTCAGACACATTCCATGAACCACTGACCTGAGCATCAAATGTAGCTTCTCTCTGCTATCATGTGCTTTCCTTCAGTGGGCAAGTTCAAAATATCTTACAACCAGGATGCATGAGTAGTTAGCTAATCAGAATAGATAAAAGTCATTGACAACTGGTATAGTCACATGGTATAGTGACTATACAGTATATATGTTGAATATCCTGTTGATGCTAGCAGTCATCATTTGTTGATGATCGTCACCAACATTCGTTTAGTAGTGCTTTGTGCCAGAGTCAATGCCAGTAGTAACATCATCTCATTTAAATCTTACAATATTGCACAAATTAGTGGCATTATCTCCATTTAAGTTATGGGAGGCACTAGGCCTCTGAGAAATGATTTTCTCAGGAAAGTGGTAGAGTTAGGACTGTACCTAGTTCCTGTGACTATAGAGCACAGATGCATGCCTCGTGTGATTTTGAAACTGCTTTCTTTATGTCTGTACCTACTTTTGAAAAAGTATCTCAAGAGCAGGGATCATCCTGGTGCCTGTCATGGGACTTGGCTTAGAGGAAATTTTGGCAGTTGTTTGCTGAGTGACTTTGAATTCTGCATCTCATAGAATTGGGCTTTAAAGAAAACCCAGGCCAGCCCGTTTTTCAAAATGAAGAAACTGAGATAAGAAAAGGGCTCTGCCTTGTCCAAGATTATGTAGTCATTTGTATATCCATCTCTTCAAGAAGTATTTACTAGTAATTTGTAAGTGAAGAAGAATCATACGAGGAGAAATCAAATAAGAAAGCAGGACAAGACTGTGGAGAGTCTGGCAGACCTGGGGTCTGTATTCCATTCTAAGAATGACAGAAAATTAAGTTTATATCCTAGAATTATCTTAGGACCAAAAGGAAAGCTTTTCCTCTGGCCCATAACTGAAGTGAGGAGCAAGGCAAACACTGGCCTTTGGTGACGAGTAACCCAGCTTTCAAGTTAATTGACAAGTACTTATATTTACTAAATGAGCAGACCTACTGCAAGCAGGCTTCCAAGTTGACAGTAAGTTGTCCTTGTTATTGGTTAGATTCTGCACAATCTTTGGTATAAAGGTCTCCAATCACATCTTCTCTTTGCAGCAGTGAGCTGACTTACCATTGCACACCAGGCTGCAGCTCACTTGTTCCTCAAGCCTCAGCAGATATACCAGTTGTGTTTTCAGACTGATGTATACACTTTATTTTGTCTTACTTAGCATAAAGTTGCATTAGCAGAAACCCCTTATTGAATTCAGGAAAGATAAGACTTGCTCAGAGGACCATACTTGACATTTGGAGTGATAACACCACACCTGAATACCCCTACTCAAACACTTCAGTGGCTTGCTATCACTTTTAAGACAAAGATGCAAATCTGAGCACAGGCCTTGTGGCCCCTGACTGTTTCAATAATGTCTCCCTGTTTAATGTGCTCTGGCCAGAGACACCTTCTTCTTGTCTCCCTTATGCACTATGCTTTCTCCTTCCTTAGAGTTATGCTTAGAAGATAGTTCCTTCTCTTCTGTGCCTGACTGCCATTTATGAGCAATTTGACTCCCATTATGAGCACTATGACTCCCATTTAGTTCTCAAGTTAAGGGTCATCAGTTGAGGGAGATCCTCATAAAGCAGTCATATGGCATCTTTTGCCTTTCCCCTTTGAAACGTATATGAGAGCTTTATTTAAATATTTTTTGTGTGATTGAGTAATGCCCATCACTTTCACTGGAACATAAGCTTCATCCAGGCAAAGACTGTATCCAATTGCCTCTTGTAATCCTCCAATTACTCAACATAGTAGCTGCCACATATGAGAAGTAGTAACATATAAATAATTGTTAAATGAATAAAGAAAAGCTTGCAGGATGAAAATAATGCAACAAAATGTGATGTTCTGAGGGACAAGGAGAGGAAGGTACTTGGCTGAATCACTAGTGGAACAGTCCAGAATCATAAAGTGTATCCCTAATGGCAACTCAGAAACTAAATATCATATTAGGCTATGTGGATTGTGAAGCCTGGCTTTGCTACTGGGTTCAGTTCAGCTCAGTTCAGTTGCTCACACTTGTCTGACTGTGACCCCATGGAGTGCAGCAAGCCATGCTTCCCTGTCCATCACCAACATTCAGAGCTTGCTCAAACTCAAGTCCATCAATTCAGTGATGCCATCCAAACATCTCATCCTCTGTCCTCCCCTACTCCTTCTGCCTTCAATCTTTCCAAGCATCAGGGCCTTTTACAGTGAGCCATTTCTTCCAATCATGTGGCTAAGATATTGGAGCTTTGGCTTCAGCATCAGTTCTTCCAAAGAATTTTCAGGATTGATTTTCTTATAGGGTTGACAGGTTACATTTCCTTTCAGGTGAAGAGATTCTCAAGAATCTTCTCCAACACCATAGTTCAAAAGCATCAATCCTTCAGCAATCAGCTTTCCTTATAGCCCAACTCTCACATCCACACATGACTACTGAAAAGCCATAGCTTTGCCTAGAAAGACTTCTGTTGTCAAAGTAATGTCTCTGCTTTTGAATATGTTGTCTAAGTAGATCCTAGCTTTTCTTCCAAGGAGCAAGCCTTTTTGAATTTCATGGCTGCAGTCACCATCAGCAGTGATTTTGGAGCCCAAGAAAATAAAGTCTCTCAGTTTCCATTATTTCCCCATCTATTTGCCATGAAGTGATGACATCTGGTGCCCTGATCTTAATTATTTTTTTAATTTTTGTTTTTACTTTATTTTACTTTACAGTACTGTATTGATTTTGGCATACATTGACATGAATCCACCATGGGTTTACATGAGTTCCCAAACATGAACCCCCCTCCCACCTCACATCATCCCTCTGGATTATCCCCATGCACCAGCCCCAAGCATCTTTCATCCTGCATTGAACATAAACTGGTGATTCGTTTCTTACATGATAGTATACATATTTCAATGCTATTCTCCCAAATCATCCCTCCCTCTCCCTCTCCCTCTCCTTCTCCCTCAGAGTCCATAAGTCCGCTCTACACATCTGTATCTCTTTTGCTGTCTTGCATACAGGGTCCTCATTACCATCTTTCTAAATTCCATATATATGTGTTAGTATACTGTATTGGTGTTTTTCTTTCTGGCTTACTTCACTCTGTATAATTGGTTCCAGTTTCATCCATCTTATTAGAACTGATTCAAATGTATTCTTTTTAATGGCTGAGTAATACTCCATTGTGTATATATACCACAGCTTTCTTATCCATTCATCCGCTGATGGACATCTAGGTTGTTTCCATGTCCTGGCTATTATAAACAGTGCTGCAATGAACATTGGGGTACATGTGTCTCTTTCTATTCTGGTTTCCTCAGTGTGTATGCCCAGCAGTGGGATTGCTGGGTCATAAGGCAGTTCTATTTGCAATTTCTTAAGGAATCTCCACACTGTTCTCCATAGTGGCTGTACTAGTTTGCATTCCCACCAACAGTGTAAGAGGGTTCCCTTTTCTCCACACTTTCTCCAGCATTTATTGCTTGCAGACTTTTGGATTGCTGCCATTCTGACTGGTATGAAGTATCTCATTGTGGTCTTGATTTGCATTTCTCTGATAATGAGTGACATTGAGCATCTTTTCATGTGTTTGTTAGCCATCCGTATGTCTTCTTTGGAGAAATGTCTATTTAGCTCTTTTTCCCATTTTTTGATTAGGTCGTTTATTTTTCTGGAATTGAGCTGTATAAGTTGCTTGTATATTTTTGAGATTAGTTGTTTGTCAGTTGCTTCATTTGCTATTATTTTCTCCCATTCAGAAGGCTGTCTTTTTAATTTTTTAATGTTGTATTTAAGGCAACTTTTTCCCTCTCCTATTTCACTTTCATCAAGAGGTTCTTTAGTTTTCCTTTGCTTTATGCCATAATGGTGGTATCATCTGTGTATCTGAGGTTATTGATATTTCTCCCAGCAATCTTGACTCCAGTTTGTGCTTCATCCAGCCTGACATTTCACATAATGCACTCTTCATATAATTTAAATTATCAGGGAGACAATATACAGCCTTGATGTGCTCCTTTCTCAATTTGGAACTAGTCTGTTCCATGTTTAGTTCTAAATGTTGCTTCTTGACCTGCATACAGATTTCTCAGGAGGCAGGTAAGGTGGTCTGGTATTGCCATCTCTTGAAGAATTTTCCACAGTTTGTTGTAATCCACAGAGTCAAAGGCTTTGTTGTAGTAAATAAAGCAGACACAGATGTTTTTCTGAAACTCCCTTGCTTTTTCAATGATCCAGTGGATATTGGCAATTTGATCTCTGCTTCCTCTGCCTTTTCTAAAGGCAGTTTTAACATCTGGAAGTTCAAGTGTGATTCATGTGCTGTTGAAACCTGGCTTGGCAAATTTTGAGCATTACTTTGCTAACGTGTGAGATGAGTGTAAGTGTGACATAGCTTGAACATTCTTTGGCATTGACTTTCTTTGGGATTGGAATGAAACTGATCTTTTCCAGTCCTGTGGCCACTGCTGTTTTCCAAATTTGCTGGCAAATTAAGTGCAGCACTTTCACAGTATCACCTTTTAAAACTTGAAATAGCTTAGTTGGAATTCTATCACCTCCACTAGCTTTGTTCATAGTGATGCTTCCTAAGGCCCTCTTGAGTTCACATTTCAGGATGACTGGCTTAAGGTGAGTCATCACACCATTGTGTTTAGCTGAGTCATGAAGATCTTTTTTGCATAGTTCTTCTGTGTATTCTTGTGATCTTTTCTTTATATCTTCTGCTTCTGTTGGGTCCATACCATTTCTTTCCTTTATTGTGCCCGTCTTTGCATGAAATATTCCTTAGGTGTCTCTAATTTCTTGAAGAGATCTCTAGTCTTTCCTATTCTATAGTTTTCCTCTATTTCTTTGCATTGATCACTGAGGAAGGCTTTCNTGTATTCTTGTGATCTTTTCTTTATATCTTCTGCTTCTGTTGGGTCCATACCATTTCTTTCCTTTATTGTGCCCGTCTTTGCATGAAATATTCCTTAGGTGTCTCTAATTTCTTGAAGAGATCTCTAGTCTTTCCTATTCTATAGTTTTCCTCTATTTCTTTGCATTGATCACTGAGGAAGGCTTTCTTTTGTCTTCTTGCTACTCTTTGAAACTCTGCATTCAGGTGGGTATATCTTTCCTTTTCACCTTTGCCTTTCACTTCTCTTCATTTCACAGCTATTTGTAAGGCCTCCTTAGACAAGGTCTCCATTTTGCCTTTTGCACTTCTTTTTCTTGGGGATGGTCTTTATCACTGCCTCCTTGTAGAATGTCATGAACCTCTGTTCATAGTTCTTCAGGCAGTCTGTCTATCATGTCTAATCTCTTGAAACTATTTGTCACTTCCACTGTATAATTGTAAGGGATTTGATATAGGTTGTACCTGAATGGTCTAGTGGTTTTCCCTACTTTCTTCAACTTTAATATGAATTTGGCATTAAGGATTTCATAATCTGAGCCAGAGTCAGCTCCCAGTCTTACTTTTGCTGACTATATAGTGCTCCTTCATCTTTGGCTGCAAAGAATATAATCAATCTGATTTCACTATTGACCATCCATGTGTAGAGTCATCCCTTGTGTTGTTGGAAGAGGGTGTTTGCTATGACCAGTGCTCTCTCTCTCTCAACAAAACTCTGTTAGCCTTTGCCCTGCTTCATTCTGTACTCCAAGGCTGAATTTGCCTGTTACTCCAGGTATCTCTTGACTTCCTACTTTTGCATTTCAGTCCCATATGATGAAAATGACATCTTTTGGGGGTACTAGTTCTAAAACGTCTTGTAGGTCTTCAGAAAGCCATTCAACTTCTGCTCCTTCAGCATTAGTGGTTGGGGCATAGACTTTGGATTACTGTGATATTGACTGGTTTGCCTTGGAAATGAACAGAGATCGTTCTGTTGGTTTGAGATTGTACCCAAGTACTTCATTTTGGACTCTTTCATTGACTATGGGCTACTCCATTTCTTCTAAGGGATTCTTCTGCACAGTAGTAGATATAATGGTCATCTGAGTTAATTTCACTCATTCCAGTCCATTTTAGTTCACTTTTTCCTAATGTTGATGCTCATTTCCTGTTTGACCACTTCCAATTTGCCTTGATTCATGGACCTAACATTCCAGGTTTCTATGCAATATTATATATATATATATATATATATATATATATATACATATACCTTTTCATACTCTTCATGTGGTTCTCAAGGCAAGATTACTGAAGCGGTTTCCCATTCCCTTCTCCAGTGGACCACGTTTTGTCAGAACACTCCAACCTTGTAAACCTGGACAAGGCAGGCCTCTCATCTAAAAACAGGGATGCATTGATACATGTAAAGTATCATATGTGAAATGAATCACCAGTCCAGGTTCTATGCATGATGCAGGGTGCTCAGGGATGGTGCACTGGGATGACCTAGAGGGATGGGATGTGAAGGGAGGTGGGAGGGGGGTTCAGAATGGGGAACACATGTACACCCATGGCAGATTCAAATCAATGTGTGGCAAAACCAATACAATATTGTAAAATAAAATTAGTTAATTAATTAATTAAAAATAAAAATGAAAACAGAGATGATGCAGATGGTCAACAGGCATAGAAAAGATGTCCAACACCACTACAGGGAAATGAAAATCAAAACCACAATGAAATATTTTCCATTTTCCAAAACCACAAATTCCCTCACACCTAACAGAATGGCTATCATCAAAAAGAACAAAAATAATGTTTGGTGAAGATGTGGGAAAAAGAGAATCCTCCTACACTGTTAGTGGAAATGTAAATTGGCATGGTCACTGTTGAAAAAAGTATGGGTCAAGAAACTAAGAACAGAATTACCAAAAATTTAAAGAAAGTGAAAGTCACTCAGTAGTGTTGGACTTTGCCACTCTGTGGACTATACAGCCCATGGAATTCCCCAGCCAGAATAGTGGAGTGGGTAGCCTTTCCCTTCTCCAGGGACCTTCCCAACCCAGGGATCAAAGCCAGGTCTCCCACATTGCAGGTGGAATCTTTACCAGCTGAGTACAAGGGAAGCCCAAGACTACTGGAGTGGGTATCCTATGCCTTCTCCAGTGTATCTTCCTGACCCAAGAATCAAACCAGGGTCTCCTGCATTGCAGGCCAATTCTTTATCAACTGAGCTATGAGGAAAGCCACATGAGGGAAGCCCCACAAGTGAAGCCTTACAGGGTAACCCCATAGAGTCACCATATGATCCAACAATTCCACTCTTTTGTATGTATCCCCTTAAAAAAAGGATACTAATTTGAAAAGATGAATGCATTATCAGCATTCATAGCAGTATTATTTGGGAAACATCCTAAGTGTCTATCAACAGATGAATGGACAAAGAAGGTGTGGTATATATATGAAAAGTGTTCCATTCTCTAATGTAATACTCATTTTTAAAAAATGAATTTTTTTTTCCATTTGCATCATCATGGATAGACTTGGAGAGAATTATGCTAAGTGAAATTCATCAGACAGAGAAATACAAATCTTGCATGATACCATTATATGTGGATCTAAGAAATACAACAAGGTAACAAATATAACAAAAGAAACAGTTTCACAGATGTAGAGAACAAACTAGTGTCTATCAGTGGAGGTGGGAACAGGGTGCAAAATAGGGGAAGAAGAAAAGAGGTACATACTGTTAGGTATAAAATAAGCTACCAGGATATATTGTGCTTCCTATTGGTGCTAGCAGTAAAGAACTTGCCTGCTAATGCAGAAGAGATGAAGGTTCAGTCCTTGGGTCAGGAAGATACCCTGGAGAAGGGCATGGCAACCCACTAGTATTCTTGCCTGGAGAATCCTATGGACAGAGAAGCCTGGCAGGCTACATTTCATAGGGTTGCACAGAGTCAGACACGACTGAAGTGACTTGGCACACATGTATATTGTACAACAGGAGGAATATAGTCAATATTTTATAATAACTATAAATGGAATATAATCTTTAAAAATTATGACTCACTATATTGTACCTGTCACATACATCATATTGTAAAGCAACTATACTTCAGTAAAAAAGACATCATAATACTAATTAATTTATAGTACTGTGGTGATGATGTTATGACACTGAATATAGAAATCTGATACTTGTGGAAATTGTTCAGTCGTGTCATATCTTTGTGACCCCATGGGATGTAGCCTACCAGGCTCTGTCCATGGAATTCACCAGGGAGGAACACTGGCTTGGGTAGCCTTTCCCTTCTCCAGGGGATCTTACCAACCCAGGGATTGAACCCAGGTCTCCTGCATTGCAGGCAGAGCCACCAAGGAATCTAGTAAGCACTCAATGATTAGTNACCAGGCTCTGTCCATGGAATTCACCAGGGAGGAACACTGGCTTGGGTAGCCTTTCCCTTCTCCAGGGGATCTTACCAACCCAGGGATTGAACCCAGGTCTCCTGCATTGCAGGCAGAGCCACCAAGGAATCTAGTAAGCACTCAATGATTAGTTACTTTTGTTTTCACACTATAATTATTATATAAAGCATAAATAATAGAATTTTCAACTCCTGAAGGGGTAGGTCTGTGAAGTCCCATCTTCTCGATTCTCACTTTGAGGTGTCACCTATTCACAAACTATATCATTCTCCAATATATCTTGTTTCATCTAGACATGCATGGAGCACCTACTGTGTTCCAAGTACTGGATGAGGTGAGAACTTTAAAGAGAAATGCATCTCCAGCAGGTCATACTATAATTCAGGTAGTGGGAGACTTTCTCTGTAGAGTCGGTTAGCAAATATGATCATATTAGCTACATGGTCTCCATTATAGCCATACAATGCTGCTTTTACATGAAAGCAGCTATAGACAAAATATAAAATACTGGGCATGACTGGGTTCCAACAAACCTGTATTTACAAAAATGGTGGCAAACTATACTTTGCTGCTAGTTTAAATTTGAGAGATGAATACAATATTTTATGGGCATTTATTTTCCATAAATTATTCTATAGAGACTACGGAGGAGAGCATGGCAACCCACTCCAGTATTCTTGCCTGGAGAATCCCCAAGAACAGAGGAATCTGGTGGGCTACAGTCCATTGGCTCATAAATAGTTGGACATAACTGAGCGACTTAGCACAGCAGAGTACAGCATTCTGTAGAGATAGGAAGAAAATACGTATTTAAAGAATCTAAGTATTATACTTTCCCTTCCGTTTAAATTATAACGATTACCATTTCATATTTCTATAGCCCTCTAAACATTTCAAGGCATATATATCTCAAGTGAATTTAATAGTAGTCAGTGCACAAGTCTCAAGTGATCATCCAATGTCAGACTCCAGAAGTCCAGAGGCAAACACTATATATTTCCAAATCCTTGAGGAGCTCGTGCATGTTACCTCATTTGTTCTTAAAATAGACAAAAGATATAAAGAAGGTACAGAGAAGTTAAGCAACTCTTCTAAGGTCACACAGCCAAATTTTGATCCTCGTCCACTTTCCTTTTTGAGTGTACAACTTTTTTTTTTTTTTCTGCAGAGATGAAAGATGTTTAATATTTGAGGGTAGATTACATTTTAACAGCTGCTGCTGGAACAACAATTATAAGCTAGAATTTATTTATGGAAAGTCATTGACAAGGTTTTCTCTCTGTGTAAGTGCACACACAGTCTGCAGAGAACAGTTTCAAATTTACCAACTGTCACATTCTCACTCTCAGTTTGGCAATTATCATTGGTCTGCCTGGTGACTGATGGTATCCTGTGTTTTAAAATGCAATTATAGCTAAGAATAAAAATAAGTGTTTAAGTTTCATTGAGTGAAGACCTCCAAATGTGGCTCAGGTATCACACCACAACTTATAACATCAAAGTGATATATGATGTTTCCACCACCACCACCCCCTCCCCCNGGCCACCTGATGTGAAGAGCCTGTCTCTTATACACATCTGATTTTAAAGTATGGTGTTTTTCACAGAGTTCTGAAGTTTGCACAAGTATGGAATGATATGTTTGGGTGCAGGGTGATGCTAGAAAAGGCAATCCTTTGGGCCTCCTCAGATACCCTTCTGTCCAATAACCTCAGGTTAGTGACTTAGCTCCCCTGTGCCTTAGTTTCTTCATATATAATATGGGGATACATCTAAGGATTGTCATAAGAATAAAACAAGATAATCTACTACACAGCCTTTCAGGAACTAGGCAGAGTATAATCAAATAAGCAAAATAAATGAGGTTACACATACAAAGAACCACACATATAAAAGGCAGTTATCAAACACTGCTTTTTCATTTCATGACACAAAGATCAAACATACTTTCCTTCTTATTGCTTTACTGACTTCAAATTTACTGTTAACAAAAGAAATTGAACACCAAGAACCTTCCAGAGAGTATTCAGAAGCTTCTCACATTTTTATAAAATCATTGAATTAGGATGTTTCCTGATACTTTTTTCCCCTGAAATATTCTGAAAATATTAATAGCTGTTTTTAGAAGCTTACCTTTCCTCCTACAATCCTGTTTCTGAAGCAGCAATATCCCTTCCACTTCTCATAAAAGAATCTGCTGAAAGCTGGAGCAGGATGGACCTTCTTTAATGAGGTCCAGATGATCCCAGAATATACTTACATGGACTGTTTGTTACCTGTCAGTATCTAAAGGTGGGGCCTGAAGGTAGTTTTAGAATTTCACCTAATTTTAATTAAGGCTCTGCCTCACTGTTTCCTATAACCCAGACTTCATTGTTTCCATCTTATTTCTCTTCAACTGCCAACTTCCCAAGTATGCTTTCTCTACCTTAAAAGCATCCCAGCAGAGAACATGAATGAGGATCACTTATTTGTTCTCGAGTCTAACATCCTAGGTTCAAGTCCTGGTTTATTTAGTTTTTTTTTTTTTTTTTTTGAGTCTCAATTCTTTCACATGCAAAAATGTGATTACAGTACAACCACTGAAAGAGTTGCTGGGATGATTAAATAAGTTAAAACATGTAAATGAGCTAAAGTCCATGACTGTGACAAAGCAGGCTTTAGATGCAAAACCTAGCATATTCTAAGTACATAAATACTCCAATGGACAAACACATGTATGAAAATTCGTCATGCTTGATCATTATAATGCAACACATATCCTAAAGATAAGAGAAGGGTGCTGGGAATGACAACAGCAAAAGAACACATGTACAGGTCAGGAACAGTCCCTAGGCCTTCTGGTTGGCAGTTTATGATAATGTTAAGGCTAAATCAAATCAAACCCAAAGAAAACAAAATACCCCAAGCCTCAGAATTTATTTCCAAGTCTTCATTCATTTATTATTTCAACATAGCTTATTTATATCTCCTATATACTTGGTACTTTGCTGGGTAAGAGATGATAAAAAAGGTAAGATCTTAAAGGCAGAAGGAAGTATATGTCCAAAGGCCCTGCAGCATGTGTAAAATGTACAGGTTGGAATGCAGAAGTTAAGGTGGCTCAGATGGTAAATCATCTGCCTACAACGTGGGAGACCTGGGTTCGATCCCTGGGTCAGGAAAAATCCCCTGGAGAAGGAAATGGCGACCCACTCTAATATTATTGCCTGGAAAATTCCATGGACAGAGGAGCCTGGTAGACTACAGTCCATGGGATTGCCAAGAGTCAGACACGACTGAGCGACTAAACTTTCAACTAAACTTTCTTAACGGGAAACGAAGGTAAAATAATCTAAGAGTAAAAAGTGGGGGCCAGACTATTCCTAGTCTTGAAGATCCTGGTAAGAATTTTGCCTTTATCTTAAAAACAATGGAAAGTCATAAAAAAATTTTAAGGTGCATGTGTGTAGAGGAGCAGAAATGGTGATAATTTCAGATTTACTTTTGGTGCAGATCACATAACCAAAGACTGTAGAAAGAAGTCTGTAACTAGTTCACTATAGAGAAGTCTTTTCACTATAGAAGAGATTCTTCACTATAGCACATTTTCTCACTATTGTGTCTGACTCTTCCATGAATCACACTGCCAACTGCCTGACAACTTTCCCCTATTCTTGTCCTTTCAGAATCTGCCTAGCTTTTCAGTCAGCCATATATTTCAAATCCTAGAATCAGGTCAATTAAATTCAATAACATACCTCATGCCATGATGTTTTAGAGGCTTAAAGTAATTTGAAT
The DNA here is from genome assembly GCA_006410675.1 of Oreotragus oreotragus. NCBI lineage: Eukaryota > Metazoa > Chordata > Mammalia > Artiodactyla > Bovidae > Oreotragus > Oreotragus oreotragus. The sequence goes on from SJYX01004047.1 coordinate 47,887, forward strand.
ACCTGTCTAAATATTTTAATCATTAAAGACACTACAAGTTATTTAGTGATTTCCTTTTTTTTTTTTTTTTTAATTTAAAAAAGAGAAAGAAGTGATTCCTGAAGAAGGCAATGGCAACCCACTCCAGACGGAGGAGCCTGGGAAGCTGCTGTCCATGGTGCCCTGAAGAGCCAGACATGACTGAGTGACTTCACTTTCAATTTTCACTTTTCACTTTTATGCATGGGAGAAGGAAATGGCAACCCACTCCAGCGTTCTTGCCTGGAGAATCCCAAGGATNCAACCCACTCCAGACGGAGGAGCCTGGGAAGCTGCTGTCCATGGTGCCCTGAAGAGCCAGACATGACTGAGTGACTTCACTTTCAATTTTCACTTTTCACTTTTATGCATGGGAGAAGGAAATGGCAACCCACTCCAGCGTTCTTGCCTGGAGAATCCCAAGGATGGAGGAGCCTGATAGGCTGCCATCTATGGGGTCACACAGAGTTGGACACTACTGAAGTGACTTAGCAGCAGCAGCACAGCAGCAACAGTAAGAAGGGATTCCAGTTCAAGAGGGTGGAGTAAACGGACATGCGCTCATCTCCTCCTCTGAGAGCATAAAACTGCAACTAGCTGTTAAACAACCATTGACAGGAAGATGCTGGAGCCCACCAAAAAAAGATATCCCACATCCAAAGACAAAGAAAGAGCAGCAATGAGATTGTAGGAGGGGCACAATCACGATAAAATAAAGTTCTATTCCTACCAGGTGTGTGACCCACAGACTGGAGACAATAATAGCGAAGTTCATGCACTGTTGTGAAGTTTCTGAACCCCACGTCATCCTGGAGATCTGACAAAGGGACAGGGAATGCACAGGGAATCTGGCTTTGAAGGTCAGCAGGATTTGATTATAAGACTTCCAGAAGACTGGGGGAAACTGAGACTCCAGTCTTGGAGGGAGAAAACAAAAATTTTCATTAACCAAGTCTCAGAGGATAGAAGCAGTGACCCCACAGGAGACTGAACCAAACCAACTGCTAGTGTTGGAGGGCCTCCTGTGGAGGGGGCTTACCACAGGACAGGGCACTGGAAGGTCCCCTGTGGCATAAATCCTCTTGTTTACCATAGAGCCCATAAAGCCCCAGGTCTGGGTCGCCTTAGGTCAAACAACTAACAGGGAGAGAGTGCAATCCCACCCATCAGCAGATAATTAGATTAAAGCCTTATTGAGCAAGGCCTTGCCCACCAGAGCAAGACACAGTTTTCCCGTTACCAGTCCCTCCCATCAAGAAGCTTACCCAAGTCTTTTAGCCTCAGCCATCAGAGGCCAGACAGAATAAGTAAGAAGAAACACAGCCTCACAGCAGGTAAACCAAACCATTTTACAGGAAGTTAATCACAATAATGAAACAGAAAGTTATGTCCCAGCTGAAGGGACAGGATAAAATCCCAGAAAACTAACTAAATGAGGTGGAGATAGGCAACGTTCCAGAAAAAGAATTAATAATAATGATAGTGAAAATGACACAGAATCTCGGGAAAAGAATGAAGGCAAAGATTGAGAAGATGGAAGAAATGTTTACCAAAGATCTGGAAGAACTAAAGAACAAATAAATAGAGATGAATGATACACTAGAAGGAATTCGTAGCAGAATAATTGAGGCAGAAGAACAAATGAATGACCTGGTGGACAGAATGGTGGAAGTCCCTGTCACAGAATAGAATATAGAAAAAAAGAATGAAAAGAAATGAAGACAACTTAAGAAACCTCTGGGACAACATTAAATGCACCAACATTTGCATTATAGAGGCCTCAGAAGGAGAAGAGAGAGAGAAAGGACCTTAGGAAATATTTGAAAAGATAATAGCTAAAAACTTCCCAAACATGGAAGTTTTTAATTTTCTATTTCATATTCAATGCTCCCATTTCATTTAGTTTACGTTCTCCAATTTCTGCATCTCTTTTTTTAAAATATTCTTTCTCAAGCCTTTATCAAGCTTTGCACAAAGGCTTTTGTATACATGTATATTAATATGTATAATATATATATTTTAGAAAACTTATGAATTTTTCCCTAACTAACAACATTATGACCTTTTGATTCTACTTGTTTGAACTAGTATGAATAGAATGCTAGCTTTCTAATTAAAAAATAGATTTTTGCTAGGGAACTATAGTGAATATCTTATAATAACCTATGATGTAAAATAATTTCCAAGACAATACATGTCTATTTGTATAATCAAATCACCTTGCTGTACAAACATCATAAGTCAACTATATTTCAATTATATATATAATTTAAAAGAGTAAGAAAAAAACATATTAATCCATATTATAGGAAATGAAAGGCTATCAAAGAGGTTTTGAAAAATCAGGAAAATATATACAAGAATATTATGAAAGATGAATATAATGAGTACAAAAGAACTATGGGAAAATACAGAGAATATCAGTTTATTCTAAAAAGTAAGATGCAGGTAATCCAATTATTAGAAAATAATTGACAAAAGTACCAAGAAAACCCCAGTATGTATGTAGAAAAATATAACAGTGATAATTCAGGAACTAATTTGCACATTGGTTCTGGCCTTTTATTGTAATGCAAAATTAAGCCAAAAGCCAGAGGATAGTGGAATCTGTTTTCAGAGTACTTAAATGACTTATAGGAGAGGGGAAGCCACAAAAACAGACCACACTGTAGAAAGAGGGGACTGTGATAAATGCAGAAGAATGGGCTTAGTGTCAACCTAATATAGTCTTAGAATCCATCCCTCATTCTTCAATTCAAGCAATGTTTTATAATCAGGGAGTGTTGGACAGTTGGGTCTGGACAAGACTTTATTTTATGTGACTGTCCCATTCATTGCAGGGCCTTTACAACCTTTGTTCCCCTCCCACTAATAGCTTCTTTACTCCTCTTCTCTGATCATGGTGAAAATCCTAAAATACTAAAGGCCTCCCATACATTTTCAAGCAACTTCTCCAGTATAAACAGCTGGAGTATGGTGGGGATGATGATGATGTCTCTGCTTTTTAATATGTTGACTAGATTTGTCATAGCTTTTCTTCCAAGGAGAAAGTATCTTTTAATTTCACGGCTGCAGTCACCATCTTCAGTGATTTTGGAGCCCAAGAAAATAAAGTCTGTCACTGCTTCCATTTTTTTCCCATTTATTCACCGTGAAGTGATGGGACAGGATGCCATGATCTTAGTTTTTTGAATGTTGAGTCAAAGTCAACATTTTTGAAGGCAAGCCTGCTTGTAACATTCTGCATTTCACAAAGAAGTTCACAATCTGATAATCCCGATAAACTTGGAGACTCCAGATCTGGTTGCTGAACCACCTGACTCCAGTTTTGGCTGAAAATTTTGCAGAAGAAAAGAATACAAGACCTCCACTACTCTGATCCTTTTAACCTACCCCAGACCAAAAGAGCCCTGACTACAAGGCCTTTTTCTATTCCCCAGGGAAGAAGCAGCACAGTTCTTGAGGTGGTAGACTGCTGTGTTCCTTCTTTGTCTTACAAAGAAATAAAGCTACTTTTTCTGTTTCCCCCAAAACTTGGCCCCTTGATCGGATGCTCGGGGATTTCTCTCCATTTCAGCCTCCTCCAGGAGAGAGGAGGGTTGGAAGACTTCTCTGAGACCAGGTTGCCAGGGACTCCCTGTCATAGAGCCATGCCCCAATCACATCTGATCCACTGACTGGGTTGCAGAACTTCAGGACTGTGGTGGAGTACAGGGAAAAGTTTGATGTAGCAGCGGCTGAGGCTTCTTTTGCCTTGAGGACACTGTCTCTTCTCTTGTCTGCGATGGCTTGAACTTCCACTCCGAGGAAAACACTGACTACTGGAGAATCAGAAATAGGGGATTTGGAACTCACAATGTACCCAACAGACTCACTTTGGTGAGTCACCCAGACTGGACCTTTGACCTTGTCCATAGGGGAACCTCAATTCCAAACTTGCGGATTTCCCTGAAAAGGAAAATCTTGATGTGAAATTTTCCCTGAAGAGGGAAATTCTCATGTAAGGTCCTGCTTTGGGTAACAGTCCAGGTCTAGTGGAACTCAAAAGTCATGTTGGGCAGTTTTATGTCATATGTCTTTCTCTTTTTTAGCATCTCTTTGCTGTTTCCTTTACTTGTGATTACCATATGGTGAGGTAAAGATTTAATTCTGTTTTGAGTGTGAAAAAATGTAAAGTTTATTGCCAGCTACTTGAGCCGAAATAGGATGCTCTTCCTATAAGGTTCCACCTCGACTTTATAGGAATCCCTTGGGGAAAGTTTTGAATGACTGGCTGATGTACAGCTATGATCCAATGACAAAAAAAAAAAAAAAAAAGGACTGAGACTCTCTTTTGTTCAGGATTTTATCATAATCCTTTATCATAATCCTGTTCTTTGTGCTTCTACAATCAAAAGCCTGAGGAATCAAGAAATCTCTCTAATGTTCTAAATGATGCCCTTCTAACCTCTCAACTCTCAGGTGGGGAAAACCAAGCTTCCCGTACTCCTGCAAGTTCCCTTACTCCTTTTGATCAAACTATTCTGATCAAACTAAGACCCCACCTCCCTAGAGGAAAAAAAAATCCCTGCTAGGACAACATTTCATCAGCCAATCTTCCTCTGATATTAAGGCCAATTTGAGCAGTATTCGGTGTATATGTTAGCTGTGAAACTATGACTACAGAAAGGAGAGATGACATTTTGATGCTGGATAGTCGTGATATTCTTTATGCTCCAGAGAAAACTGGTTATAGTGAAACTGTTTTGGAATTGCAAAACTGTTTCTTTTTGCATTTGCCACAAGGATTCCCTGGTGGCTCAGATGTTAACGAATCCCCCCGCAGTGTAGGAGGATTCCATCCCTCAGTTGGGAAAAATCCTTGGAGAAGAAAATGGCTACCCACTTCAGTCTTCTTGCCTGGAGAGTTCCAGGGACAGAGGAACCTGGCAGGCTACAGTCCATTGGGTTGCAAAGAATAGGACATGACTGAGCGATAAATAACTTTCACTTAGCAAAAGATATCTTCTTTAAATACTCTTTTTTTCTTCATAATTTTGTCCCTGGGAGAACAAAAATATGCCTAGGAGAAAACTTGAAGTTAATTCTTATCATGTCCTTGATAAAAGTCCACCTTGCCTGAGTCTTCAGCCTTGGGTGAAAGGAGGGTGAGGAGCAGAAGGCATATTACACTCAGAGATTTTTATTTGTTTGGCAATATGTATATGTATCAGTATGTGTCTTTGTCTTTGAATAATACTGCTGAGGCTTATTTGTGAATGAGCTTAAAAGAAAAGTGTTAAGTCACTCAGTTGCGTCCAACTCTTTGAGACAGGTTCTTCTGTCCATGAAATTCTCCAGGCAAGAATATTGGAGTGTCTTGTCATTTCCGTCTTCAAAAGTAAAGTAGGTGCTTAAAATCAAATGACTTTAAATACAAGAGAAACATTAAAGATGTTTGGGTTTATTAGTCATGGGAAAATAAATTGTGCCTTCGGAAAGTACACGTTTATAGAGGTTACAGAATATGTTCTCCAGTTTGTGAATTTAAAACTTGCCAATAGGACAAACATTAACAATAGCTTTCTTATTGGCTTTCACTAAAAGTCCAGTTTTTTTAAGGGTTTTAAAATTATAATATGTAACCAGAGCTATTAAAGTGACAAGGGAAGTATATCAACATGTAAAGCAAGTAGTTTATAGGTTGTTGGCAAAAGAAGAAATAAATACTGGAGATATTATTTTTAAGAAAATGAGGAGATTAATTGTGTCTTAGAACTAATTGTGTATAGATGGGAAGAAATGGAACAAATTAATATGTATCCAGAAAATGCTAAAAGGCCTGTGAAAAAGAAACACTTGGAAAAGAATTTTGTATGCCATCAGGACTTCCTTTTTTTTTTTTTTTTCCGATAAAATAGACTTTATTTATTTATTTTTTTTGATTTATTTTTTTTGTATTTATTTATTTTTTTACATGAACTCCCAAACATGAACCCCCCCCTCACCTCCCACCCCACATCATCCCTCCAGATCATCCCCATACACCAGTCCCAAGCATCCTGCATCCTGCATTGAACATAGACTGGCAATTCATTTCTTACATGATAGTATACATATTTCAATGCTATTCTCCCAAATCATCCCTCCCTCTCCCTCTCCCTCTCCTTCTCCCTCAGAGTCCATAAGTCCGCTCTACACATCTGTATCTCTTTTGCTGTCTTGCATACAGGGTCCTCATTACCATCTTTCTAAATTCCATATATATGTGTTAGTATACTGTATTGGTGTTTTTCTTTCTGGCTTACTTCACTCTGTATAATTGGTTCCAGTTTCATCCATCTTATTAGAACTGATTCAAATGTATTCTTTTTAATGGCTGAGTAATACTCCATTGTGTATATATACCACAGCTTTCTTATCCATTCATCCGCTGATGGACATCTAGGTTGTTTCCATGTCCTGGCTATTATAAACAGTGCTGCAATGAACATTGGGGTACATGTGTCTCTTTCTATTCTGGTTTCCTCGGTGTGTATGCCCAGCAGTGGGATTGCTGGGTCATAAGGCAGTTCTATTTGCAATTTCTTAAGGAATCTCCACACTGTTCTCCATAGTGGCTGTACTAGTTTGCATTCCCACCAACAGTGTAAAAGGGTTCCCTTTTCTCCACACCCTCTCCAGCATTTATTGCTTGCAGACTTTTGGATCGCAGCCATTCTGACTGGTGTGAAGTGGTATCTCATTGTGGTCTTGATTTGCATTTCTCTGATAATGAGTGACGTTGAGCATCTTTTCATGTGTTTGTTAGCCATCCGTATGTCTTCTTTGGAGAAATGTCTATTTAGTTCTTTGGCCCATTTTTTGATTGGGTCGTTTATTTTTCTGGAATTGAGCTGTATAAGTTGCTTGTATATTTTTGAGATTAGTTGTTTGTCAGTTGCTTCATTTGCTATTATTTTCTCCCATTCAGAGGGTTGTCTTTTCACCTTGCTTATAGTTTCCTTTGTTGTGCAGAAGCTTTTAATTTTAATTAGATCCCATTTGTTTATATTTGCTTTTATTTCCAGTATTCTGGGAGGCGGATCATTGAGGATCCTGCTGTGATTTATGTCGGAGAGTGTTTTGCCTATGTTCTCCTCTAGGAGTTTTATAGTTTCTGGTCTTACATTTAGATCTTTAATCCATTTTGAGTTTATTTTTGTGTGTGGTGTTAGAAAGTGATCTAGTTTCATTCTTTTACAAGTGGTTGACCAGTTTTCCCAGCACCACTTGTTAAAGAGATTGTCTTTACTCCATTGTATATTCTTGCCTCCTTTGTCAAAGATAAGGTGTCCATATGTGTGTGGATTTATCTCTGGGCTTTCTATTTTGTTCCATTGATCTATATTTCTGTCTTTGTGCCAGTACCACACTGTCTTGATGACTGTGGCTTTGTAGTAGAGCCTGAAGTCAGGTAAGTTGATTCCTCCAGTTCCATTCTTCTTTCTCAAAATTGCTTTGGCTATTCGAGGTTTTTTGTATTTCCATACAAATCTTGAAATTATTTGTTCTAGTTCTGTGAAAAATACCGCTGGTAGCTTGATAGGGATTGCATTGAATCTGTAGATTGCTTTGGGTAATATATTCATTTTCACTATATTGATTCTTCCAATCCATGAACATGGTATATTTCTCCATCTATTAGTGTCCTCTTTGATTTCTTTCATCAGTGTTTTATAGTTTTCTATATATAAGTCTTTAGTTTCTTTAGGTAGATATATTCCTAAGTATTTTATTCTTTTCGTTGCAATGGTGAATGGAATTGTTTCCTTAATTTCGTTTTCTACTTTCTCATTATTAGTGTATAGGAATGCAAGGGATTTCTGTGTGTTGATTTTATATCCTGCAACTTTACTATATTCATTGATTAGCTCTAGTAATTTTCTGGTGGAGTCTTTAGGGTTTTCTATGTAGAGGATCATGTCATCTGCAAACAGTGAGAGTTTTACTTCTTCTTTTCCAATTTGGATTCCTTTTATTTCTTTTTCTGCTCTGATTGCTGTGGCCAAAACTTCCAGAACTATGTTGAATAGTAGCGGTGAAAGTGGACATCCTTGTCTTGTTCCTGACTTTAGGGGAAATGCTTTCAATTTTTCACCATTGAGGATAATGTTTGCTGTGGGTTTGTCATATATAGCTTTTATTATGTTGAGGTATGTTCCTTCTATTCCTGCTTTCTGGAGAGTTTTTATCATAAATGGATGTTGAATTTTATCAAAGGCCTTCTCTGCATCTATTGAGATAATCATATGGCATTTATTTTTCAATTTGTTAATGTGGTGAATTACATTGATTGATTTGCGAATATTGAAGAATCCTTGCATCCCTGGGATAAAGCCTACTTGGTCATGGTGTATGATCTTTTTAATGTGTTGTTGGATTCTGATTGCTAGAATTTTGTTGAGGATTTTTGCATCTATGTTCATCAGTGATATTGGCCTGTAGTTTTCTTTTTTTGTGGCATCTTTGTCAGGTTTTGGTATTAGGGTGATGGTGGCCTCATAGAATGAGTTTGGAAGTTTACCTTCCTCTGCAATTTTCTGGAAGAGTTTGAGTAGGATAGGTGTTAGCTCTTCTCGAAATTTTTGGTAGAATTCAGCTGTGAAGCCGTCTGGACCTGGGCTTTTGTTTGCTGGAAGATTTCTGATTACAGTTTCAATTTCCGTGCTTGTGATGGGTCTGTTAAGATTTTCTATTTCTTCCTGGTTCAGTTTTGGAAAGTTGTATTTTTCTAAGAATTTGTCCATTTCTTCCACGCTGTCCAATTTATTGGCATATAATTGCTGATAGTAGTCTCTTATGATTCTTTGTATTTCTGTGTTGTCTGTTGTGATCTCTCCATTTTCATTTCTGATTTTATTAATTTGATTTTTCTCCCTTTGTTTCTTGATTGATTAAGACTAGATTAAATTTAATTAGGCAAATAAGTTTTGTGATTAACAGTAAGCTAGTAGCAGACTGGAATCTGCCCCCCCCTCCCTTTTAATAGCAAATTTTCAGAGTACCAGGCTAGGCTCCCTGTACTATATAGCAACTTCCCACTATCTATTTTACACATAATAGTGAATATATGTCAAAACTACCTTCTCAATTCATCCCATCCTCTCTGTCTCCCACTGTGTCCACAGGTCTATTCTCTACACGTTTGTCTCCATTTCTTCATTCCAAATAGGCTCATCAATATCATTTTTCTAGATTCCATATATGTGTTAATATACAATATTTTTTTTTATCTTTCAGATCGGGGAAGGGAGGGAGGATCAAGAAGGAAGGAATATATGTATAATTATGACTGATTCTCATTGTTGTATGGTAGAAGCCAACATAATATTGTAAAGCAATTTTCCTCCAACTTAAAAAAAAAAGTCAAAAAAAGAAAAAAAAAACACTAGTTAAAATGTTAAAAAATGAAAGAGAGAGAACAATTCTTCTTGGAACGCTGCTTTTGATAATAGGCTGTGTGAATTTCATTGCCTTTTGCCAACAAAGGTCTGTCTAGTCAAAGTTTTGGCTTTTCCAATAGTCATGTATGGATGTGAGAGTTGGATTATAAAGAAAACTGAGAACCAAAGAATTGATGCTTTTGAACTCTGGTGTTGGAGAGGACTCTTCAGAGTCCCTTGGAATGCAAGGAGATCCAACCAGTCCATCCTAAAGGAAATTTGTCCTGAATATTCACTGGGAGGACTGATGTTGAAACTGAAACTCCAATACTTTGGCCACCTGATACAAAGAAGTGATTCACTGGAAAAGACCCTGATGCCGAGAAAGATTGAAGGTGGGAGGAGAAGGGGACGAAAGAGGATGAGATGGTTAGATGGCAGCACTGACTCAATGGACATGAGCTTGGGTAAACTCTGGAAGTCAGTGATGACCAGGGAGGACTGGAGTGCAGCAGTCCATAGGGTCACAAATAGTCAGACACGACTGAACGATTGAACTGAGCTGAAGTGATTTGCACTTATCTTTAAAGTCGTTTGTTATTTTGGTAAAGTAAATAATTATTATTTTCTATGATTTATGAAGATTATGGACTTTCCTTGCAGCTCAGCTGGTAAAGAACCTGCCTGCAATGTGGGTGACCTGGGTTCAATCCCTGGGTTGGGAAGATCCCCTGAAAAAGGGAAAGGTTACCCACCCTAGTATTCTGGCCTGGAAAATTCCATACAGTCCATGACAAAAAGTCGGACACGACTGAGCAACTTTCACTTTCACTATGAAGATTATGGCACAAAGTTCATTCCTCTTTTACAAAAATTAGCCCCTCGTAGTGAGACCTGTGCTCTCCTAATGTCCTTGTAGCATGGCAATGGGCTACTCCTAAATCAGATAATTTGAGACAGATCAATAGGTGGTGCTAGTGGTAAAGAACCTACCTGCCAAAGCAGAGAGAGGCTGTTGGCTCTCTGGGTCAGGAAGATCCCCTAGAAGGGATGGCAAGCCATTTCAGTATCCTTGCCAGGAGAAACCCATGGACAGAGGAGCCTGGCAGGCTACAATCCACAGAGTCACAGAGTCAGATACAACTGAAGTGGCTTAGCACTCACACAACAATAGCTGTATATTCAATAGTCAGGACTATGGCAAATCCAAGATGGTCACTTGGCTCTTCCCAGGTCCCTGACAAACCTTTTTAAATTTATTTATTTTTTAATTTGACGGACAAGTCATATAAGCCTTAATAAAAACTTCACAATCTTATTAAAATTATCACTGTCATTGTCATCCTTAATCATCAGGGAAAGGCAACAAAACTAATGGGAAAACTGGATTCAAACAGAAAAAAAAAATCTGCCTGCAATGCAGGAGACCTGGGTTTGATCCCTGGGTCTGGAAGATTCCTCTGGAGAAGGAAATGGCAACTTACTCAAGTACTCTTGCCTAAAAAATCCCATAGACAGAAGAGGCTGGTAGGTTACGGTCCATGGGGTCACAAAGAGTCAGACATGACTGAGCGACTTCACTTTCACTTTCAAACTAAGTGCTTAATATCATTATAAATTTTATGACTTTTTGTATTGTGGGTTTTAAATCTTTGCTTCTCAGATTAAAAAAAATAAAAGAGAGAGAGAGAGAGAGAGAAACTTCTTTTCCACAAGCTACTTAGGATTTACCACAATTAAGTAATTTAAATTTAAAAGATTTTTTTTCTCTCTGGATTGTCCCTTCAAAGACTGGAGATGCTTGAGTTCTAAGCAGTCTTATCAGGTAAATTTAAACAAAAAGTTAGAGTGCCTCTTGACATGTACAGGAATCTCAAAATATTTTTTAAATCTCTTGAGAGAAATCCTCCAAGAATGGAAAGCCCTTGGTTTGGCTTTCTTGGCCTTGAAAGGCCTTTGGGAATTCAGTCTGAGACTCCTGAGAAATTATGTGAGTCAATGTAGAGGAAACCCATATGGTCAATGGACAAAACATTTAAAAAACAACAAAAACAATAAATCTTGACTGTGTTTATTTAAAAAGAGATAATTTACAAAATGAAGATCATGGCATCTCATCCCATAACTTCATGGGAAATAGATGGGGAAACAGTGGAAACAGTGTCAGACTTAATTTTGGGGGCTCTAAAATCACTGCTTAACCTCAGTTAGGCAGATGACACCACCCTTATGGCAGAAAGTGAAGAGGAACTAAAAAGCCTCTTGATGAAAGTGAAAGAGGAGAGCGGAAAAGTTGGCTTAAAGCTCAACATTCATAAAACGAAGATCATGGCATATGGTCCCATCACTTCATGGGAAATACATGGGGAAACAGTGGAAACAGTGTCAGACTTTATTTTTGGGGTCTCCAAAATCACTGCAAATGGTGACTGCAGCCATGAAATTAAAAGATGCTTACTCCTTGGAAGAAAAGTTATGACCAACCTAGATAGCATGTTGAAAAGCAGAGACATTACTTTGCCAACAAAGGTCCATCTAGTCAAGGCTATGGTTTTTCCAGTGGTCATGTATGGATGTGAGAGTTGGACTGTGAAGAAAGCTGAGCACCAAAGAATTGATGCTTTTGAAATGTGGTGTTGGAGAAGACTCTTCAGAGTCCTTTGAATTGCAAGGAGATCCAACTAGTCCATTCTGAAGGAGATCAGCCCTGGAATTTCTTTGGAGGAAATGATGGTGAAGCTGAAACTCCAGTACTTTGGCCACCTCTTGAGAAGAGTTGACTCATTGGAAAAGACTCTGATGCTAGGAGGGATTGGGGGCAGGAGGAGAAGGGGACGACAGAGGATGGGATGGCTGGATGGCATCACTGACTTGATGGAAGTGAGTGTGAGTGAACTTCGGGAGTTGGTGATGGACAGGGAAGCCTGGTGTGCTGCAATTTATGGGGTCACAAAGAGTTAGACACGACTGAGCGAGTGAACTGAACTGAAGTGATACTGCAGATAAGTGAAAGACCAAGATTCCAACTCAGTCTTCAAATTACAAGTTCACAGAACTACTTCCCATATTTCAATGTCCATGTTCTCTTCTGTTTTAAGATGATAATAATCCATAATAGCTAACAGTTGCTGTGCATTTTTATGAGAGATACTTTGCTAGTTTTTATTATAACTTGTTCTTTAGAATAACACTATGAGATAGAGATAACTATTTATATTTTGCAGATGAAAAAACTGAGGTTTTCATAAAGGTAGAGATTTAATCAATGTCATATACTAGACGGTGTCACTAAGGAGACTTGAAGACCACATAATCTAACTTCAGAGCCTAAAAAATTAACCACTGCATTCTCCATGTTTTTGAATTGAACACTTCATAATAAGTACATGGATTTTCTCATATGTCAGAATTGTATGTTTTAGAAATCTAAAATGTTAGTAATTCTAAGTAAATGGCTGTTAATAAACTACTACTTTTCTTAGAGAAATCTAAGAAAATTGAGCCTGAACTCAATATGTTTAGTTTTCATATCTACTTTGTTTTTGGATAACCGTGATTTTAACCAAATTGTATAATATCTCAGTATCCTTTTTTCTTATTTGTCTATCATTGAAACTATATTTACAGTCATTATTATGCCACTAGAAACTATTATACTTAGGCTAACATAATAATAGTGAATTAATTTCTAAAAAAACCGCCATAAATTTGTATGCTATTTTGTCCATGTGTGCTTCTATAACAAAGGGAAGGGAAGGGAAAGTCGCTCAGTCGTGTCCGACTTTTTGCGACCCCATGGACTGAGAAGCCTGGTAGGATTTTCCAGGCAAGACTACTGGAGTGGGTTGCCATTTCCTTCTCTAAGGGATCTTCCCGACCCAGGGATCGAACACGGGTCTCCTGCATTGTAGGCAGTTGCTTTACCCACTGAGCCACCAGGGAAGCCCTCTATAACAAAAATAATGATAAAACGATTGGTTTATAAGCAAGAACAAAAAGTATATCTCATAGTTTTGGAAGCTGGAAATTCCGAGATGAAGGTACCAGCAGGTTCTGTGCTGGATGACACCCTGCTTCTTGCTTCATAGATGGCCATCATCTTGCTGTGACCTCACATGCTGGAAGAGCTTTCTGGAGCCCCTTTTATAATGGCGATAATTCCATTCATAAGGGTATCCCCTAAAAGGCCCCAACTCCAGATTTCATAACGTTGGTTCAGCACATGGATTTGAGAGTAACACAAAAATTCAGTCTGTGGTATTTGCCGCTAAAATGCCATTAGTTTGAGAATTAATGTAGGTATTTATTTCTCATCTTTTATAAGCAGACATGCAACTGGCACATAACTAGTCTTTGTGCTGTGTACCATTTGTTAAATATTTTCTATGTATTCTTGCCTCTAATAATCACAAATCAGATGTCCATGCATATCAAAAGTGTAGTATATTGGCACATAGCACCTAAAAAAGGACCTTGTTGTCCAATCAAAATGCCAAAAGTTTTTCATTTTAAAAAATATATATTTACTGTTTAACAGTGAAACGTTTGACCAGTGGATTAAAATGTTGAAATAAAATGTGCATTAACGTCCATTGAAATATGCTAAAATTTATATATTATTTTCTTAGATTAAATGTTAACATTCTTAATCTATTACTTTTACACCAGATTCTGATTGTTATATTTCAGTTGATGAATGATTATTTTCAATCATCAAATGATACTGCTGCCTGCTAGCTATCCTTGTACAGCAGCATTTGTGCAATTATTTGAGTGTTTTATTGCATTTTATGTTATTACTTATAAAATGAGTGGAAAATGATAAAGTGATAAGAAACTTACATCACATAAACTTAATTTCTTTGCGGCACAGTTAGAAATTATTAGCATGCTTCAGGTAATGAATCTCAAGATTCATTATATTTACCGTGCTTAAACTAGTTTGTATTCAATTGTGAAAAAAATAACAGAGTACGTGTATAAGCTAATAGAAAATTTTGAAAAATATGTTGTTTAAAAAGCAGATTTTATTTAGGGAATTTATGACATACATGTTCTAGATTTTAAGATATCATGAATTGTAAAGTACACTATTATTTAAAAAGTATCTCACAACGAATGCAAAATATTGAATTCAAAGTAAAAATGAATTCAAGATGTATAAAACACTGATTTCAGAAATGGTGAAATATGAGTCTTAGAGTCAGATAACTGCATTATTGTTTTTAATACTGAAAATATTTTGTCTTTCTTGTTTATATTTTACTCTGATATGCATTTTAGAGTGTATTATCTGTAAAAGTTAAACTAGATCCATTATCTTATATATGAAAGCTCATTTAAAAGTGATTAATGACACCAGAAAACATTAGTGTAATGTATATGTATTTTTAAATTTGTTTGTTTGTAGGTAATAGTAACAAAGATGATTTTTTTATAACATATTTTGACTGTCAGACCACATTTTGAGTTTAGCTTAAATGAAGACAGATTAAGGGGCAAGAATTATTATCATTACACATTCTTAGAGGTTTATATAGAAGGCTTATCTGAATAAAACTGTATTCCTAAAAGCAATTATTTAGCATATTTTATATGTCAAATTTATATATGCTGTGTTCCTACAAGAAGCAAAAGTAGTAGATAATCTATGGGATATTTGAGGCATATTTCTTTTCATTTGTTATTTTCTTCCTGTTTATACTAAGAATTTTTATTTTGCTTTTAGAAAAGCTATCTATTTATTTACTTTTGGTTGCACTGGGTCTTTGTTGCTGCGCCGTGGTGGCTTTCTGTAGTTGCAGTGACCAGGGACTCTACTTTGTTGAGGTGCAGTGCACTCAAGGTCTATCCAGGTTTTTACAAATGGCAAGATTTCATATTTTTATAGATGGATAATATTTCTATACACACACACACACACACATATATAGCATATCACAGCTTCGTTTTCCATTCATCTGTCAATGCACACTTTGGTTGTTTCCATTTCTTGGCCATTGTGCATAATGCTGAAGATTGTGGTTCATGTACTTTTTCTAGTTAGTATTTTCATGTTCTTCAGATATTTCATATTCTTTCTAGTATTACCCAGGAATGGAATTGGTAGATATTATGGTAGCTCTGTTTTTAATATTTGAAGAACCTCCCTACTGTGTTTCATAGTGGGTACACTGATTTTGGAGAAGGCAATGGCACCCCACTCCAGTACTCTTGCCTGGAAAGTCCCATGGACAGAAGAGCCTGGTGGGCTGCAGTCCATGGGGTCACGAAGAGTCAGACACGATTGAGCGACTTCCCTTTCACTTTTCACTTTCATGCATTGGAGAAGGAAATGGCAACCCACTCCAGTGTTCTTGCCTGGAGAATCCCAGGGATGGGGGAGCCTTGTGGACTGCCGTCTATGGGGTCATACAGAGTCGGACACGACTGAAGCGACTTAGCAGCAGCAGCAGCAGCAGCAGCAGCAGCACACTGATTTACGTTTTCACCAACAGTGTAGTAAGATTCCCTTTTTTCACAGTCACCTTGACTCTTTTATCTTATGAATTAACTGTCTCTTTTCTACTTTGTATTTCTGCATTATTTTTGACGATGCCTCTACATTCACATATTTAAAAACAGATAAACTTTCATATCACAGATCCAAACTGTGTCCTCTTTGTGCACAGAAGAAAGCCCAACCATCCTAACGTGGTTGAACTTCATTTTGCTCTTTCAATGAATACCTGAATAGGCTGGATTCCAGATAAAACCTTCCTGCAACACCAGTTAAAATGAGTTTCTCCCTTATCCTTTCATAATCACCTGTTTGCTATTTTCTTATAGCTCGTTTTCAATATGAATTTCATGGCTATACACAAGTCTGATCCTTTGGGGATAAATCATCAAAGGGATAAATTGATTCTAAGTCAGTGACTAATACAGACTTGCTTCTAATACTCAATAATTTGCTGCTTAGATTTAATAAAATTATGAAATTTTGAATGTAACTTGCTTAATGATTCTTATATAATTAAATATCCAATTCAGATAAATGGTTTGAGTGTTCAGAAATATTTTATCTACTTTCTGCATCTGTCTACGTCTCCATGTTTTTCAATATTCCATATTAATGCAAAGGTAGGTCTTAGTATTGTACTTTATGTACTTCATTAGTCTTTTTTTAGAAATTTGGAACATTAAAAAAAAAAAAAAAACACCTCAGAACATATACTTCCTTTGATTGTGACTATGTATTACTTCAGGCAATTTGATGTTCTTTTTAATGTAATAGACTATTGCTCTTCACTTGCTTACAAGCACTATTTATGACTAGGTGAAACTCAGAGTCTTATAAACTATGCCTTTGTAAGTTTATGATGTATAAGTTCAAAAATTATATTCATAATAACTAATAATTGGATTTGCAAAAACAGTCTCTTATAATTTAATTTTTACTTTGAATCTTGGCTTTTTAAAAATAATTGGATTTTACTGACCTTTGTTTTCTTCCTTGAAAATAAATTTGACACCACATATTTGCTCAAATAAGATATACTCCCACCATAGTTTATTTACTGTAAGAAAAATAAACCAGAGAATGGGCTGAAAAATATTCATTATTATTACATTTTTTATGCTAATCAGCACTGGGGAGCAATAAGCTATTTCTATTCTTATTTCTGAAATCAGTTGTCCTATATTTAACAGTATCTGAAAAAATATATATGTTAATGGTTCAAATAATAAAAATGCAGTGAAAGATAAAAGGGAATGAAGAAAAGAAAGGTGAAAACAGATTTAATAGTTTATTAAGATAAAAGCATTTATTTCTATTATATGGATGCATTTATTTTATTGAAGACTAAAACATGTATCTGCTTGAGTAAGCAATATACCTGGAGTGAGACTAAAATATAGTACATGCCATCTCACTGCTCTTTTCAAACTTAAAAATATAAGGCTTTATAAACTTATAAAGTTTATAAAATTATTATTATAAAATCTGCATTTCCAGATTTTTATAATGCTTGCAAAATACATTTGCTTTATTAAGAATAATTAAGAATTCTAGCATAATACCCTAGGTTTTTTATTCATAAGCCAGATTTTTATTTTGATTTTGTGAAATGAGACTCTTTTGCCATCTCACTGCTCTTTTCAACCTTAAAAATATAGGGCTTTATAAACTTATAAAGTTTATAAAATTATTATTATAAAATCTGCATTTCCAGATTTTTATAATGCTTGCAAAATACATTTGCTTTATTAAGAATAATTAAGAATTCTAGCATAATACCCTAGGTTTTTTATTCATAAGCCAGATTTTTATTTTGATTTTGTGAAATGAGACTCTTTCTATCTTTAATGATATTAGAGCTTGTCTTACACTGCCCATTAATGTATGCTTGCAAAAGGCAAGCACCCCTGCCATTACCACCTTCAACAAGCAACATGGGGATAGTGAATCATACATAATTATGCTCTGTTTTCTTCTGAAATTCAACCCATGAATCAGTTAATTTATATGGGGATTTGCTAAGCTTACCGTGGTGTTTGTATTTCTTAATCCTTCTTTTATTAGCTATAAGAAAATTATACCATCATTTTCCTACAAGCCTCCAGTCTCAACTAATTAGTGTAGTCAAAAATATTTTCAAGTGGATTTTTTTCCATCTAAAAAATTATTCATACTATGTGTCTCTGTTTGACTGAATGTTTTTTGTTATTTGTACATATGTACTTTATTCTGTTGGCAGGAATAAGAACTCAGAAAACATAGTCTTAACAGGACTTGAGGTTTTGTACTTGTCAATTGTTTGTGGACTTTATCTATCCATAATTGGTAAAAGCCTTATTCTTTAGTGCTAGTCACTTATTAACATTTCTTATGAAGAGAAGTAAAAGGAGAAAGAAATTCTGTTTTCTAACTCTAGAATTCTGGCAATTAATCTGACAGTTGTAGAAGTTTTTCAGCATTTGTAAGCATGGTGACAATAAAGGGTATTTGGAACAAAAAATTATGCCTGTCAATCATTAATGTATATGTTTCCCTCCACTTTGCACACTGATTACTTACGATTCAAATTTTATTTTCATCGATATTTGTGAAAGATTACATATACAGAGTTTTGTTATTTTGATCTCTTCTTTTTGAATTCTAATATTATAAAACCCCAAGATTCAAATAAGCACTTAAAACACCATTTTATTGTTTCATTGAAGTTATTATGCCATGGATTTGAAGAAGTTTAAGTTCTTATTCTCAGTAAAACAACAGAAGCATATGCAATAAAAGGAGGTCAGATTGTAATGGTAGATATTTAAAAAGAGAATATATCAAGTGAACCATGCAGATCTCCTGGAGAACATGCCTAGTCAGCTCAAGAAGGGAGGGCCTGTTTCTGGAGAAACAGAGACAGCTAGGAATTAGTGGGAGGTCATTAAAGTAGCTGGGATACAGTTTTTGAAAGCTTTAGAACATTGTAAAATAATTTGGCTTTAATAAGTCACATAGAAAGAAAATAAAGTTTGAGCAGATACATGACATGTACTGAATTACATGCTAAAGGATCATGGTGCATTATGAGCACTTTAATGAGGGTAAGTTTTTGACAAATTAGGATGTTGTTTTAAGATACAACCATAGTCCAGTTGAGAGATGTTGGTGGCTTTAGGAGTATAAGCGGTTACAGGTGATTCAGTTCAATTGTTACTCAGTCATGTCCGACCCTTTGCGATCCCATAAAACGCAGCACAACAGGCCTCCCTGTCCATCACCAACACCTGGGATTCACCCAAACCGTGGCCACCGAATCAATGATGCCATCAAACATCTCATCCTCTGTCGCCCCCTTCTCCTCCTGCCCCCAATCCCTCCCAGCATCAGGGTCTTTTCAAGTGAGTCAGCGCTTCTCATCAGGTGGCCAAAGTATTAGAATTTCAGCTTAAACATCAGTCCTTCCAGTGAAAACCCAGGACTGATTTCCTTTAGGATGGACTGATTGGATCTCCTTGCAGTCCAAAGGACTCTCAAGAGTCTTTTCCAACACCACAGTTCAAAAGCATCAATTCTTTGGTGCTCAGCTTTCTTTATAGTCCAACTCTCACATCCATACATGACCACTGGAAAAACCATAGCCTTGACTAGATGAACATTTGTTGGCAAAGTAATGTCTCTGCTTTTTAATATGCTGTCTAGGTTGATCATAACTTTCCTTCCAAGGAGTGTCTTTTAATTTCATGGCCGCAATCACCATCTGCAGTGATTTTGGAGCTCAGAAAAATAGCCACTGTTTGCACTGCTTCCCCATCTATTCACCATGGAATTGATGGGACCAGATGCCATGATCTTAGTTTTCTGAATGTTGAGCTGTAAGCCAACTCTTTCTCTCCACTTTCACTTTCACCAAGAGGCTTTTTAGCTCCTCTTCACTTTTTGCCATAAGGGTGGTGTCATCTGCATATCTGAGGTTATTGATATTTCTCCTGGCAATCTTGATTCCAGCTTGTGCTTCTTCCAGCCCAGGGTTTCTCAAGATATATTCTGCATAGAAGTTAAATAAGCAGGGTGACAATATACAGCCTTGACGTACTCCTTTTCCTATTTGGAACCAGTCTGTTGTTCCATGTCCAGTTCTAACTGTTGCTTAATGACCTGCATACAGGTTTCTCAAGAGGCAGGTTAGGTGCTCTGGTATTCCCATCTCTTTCAGAATTTTCCACAGTTTATTGTGATCCACACAGTCAAAGGCTTTGGCATAGTGAAGAAAGCAGAAATAGATGTTTTTCTGGAACTCTCTTGCTTTTTTGATGATCCAGCAGATGTTGGCAATTTGATCTCTGGTTCCTCTGCCTTTTCTAAAACCAGCTTAAACGTCTGGAAGTTCATGGTTCATGAATTGCTGAAGCCTGGCTTGGAGAATTTTGAGCATTACTTTACAAGCATGTGAGATGAGTGCAAGTGTGCGTTAGTTTGAGTATTCTTTGGCATTGCCTTTCTTTGGGTTGGAATGAAAACTGACCTTTTCCAGTCCTGTGGCCACTGCTGAGTTTTCCAAATTTGCTGGCATATTGAGTGCAGCACTTTCACAGCGTCATGTTTTAGAATTTGAAATAGCTCCACTGGGATTCCATCACCACCACTAGATTGTTCATAGTGATGCTTCCTAAGGCCCAGTTGACTTCACATTCCAGGATGTCTGGCTCTAGGTAAGTGATCACAGCATCATGATTATCTGTAAGGAGGCCTTACAAATAGCTGTGAAAAGAAGAGACGTGAAAAGCAAAGGTGAAAAGGAAAGATATGAGCATCTGAATGCAGAGTTCCAAAGAATAGCAAGAAGATATAAGAAAGGCTTCCTCAGTGACCAATGCAAAGAAATAGAGGAAAACAATAGAAAAGACTAGAGATTTCTTCAGGAAAATTAGAGATACCAAGGGAAAATTTCATGGACAGATGGGCTGCATAAAGGACAGAAATGGTAGGGACCTTACGGAAGCAGGAAGTCAAGAAACACCTGGAGTAACAGGCAAATTTGGCCTTGGAATATGGAATAGAGCAGGGCAAAGACTAATAAAGTTTTGCCAAGAAAATGCACTGGTCATAGCAAACACCCTTTTCCAACATAGTTCATGATCTGAGCCACAGTCAGCTCCTGGTCTTGTTTTTGTTGACTGTATAGAGCTTCTCCATCTTTGGCTGCAAAGAATATAATCAATCTGATTTTGGTGTTGACCATCTGGTGGTGTCCATGTGTAAAGTCTTCTCTTGTGTTGTTGGAAGAGAGTGTTTGCTATGACCAGTGCATTTTCTTGGCAAAACTCTATTAGTCTCTGTCCTGCTTCATTCCACATTCCAAGGCCAAATTTGCCTGTTACTCCAGGTGTTTCTTGACTTCCTACTTTTGCATTCCAGTCCCCTATAATAAAAAGGACATATTTTTGGATGTTAGTTCTAAAAGGTCTTGTAGGTCTTCATAGAACTGTTCAATTTCAGCTTCTTCAGCGTTACTGGTTGGGGCAAAGACTTGGATAACCGTGATATTGAATGGTTTGCCTTGGAGATGAACAGAGATCATTCTGTCGTTTTTGAGATTGCATCCAAGTACTGCATTTCGGATTCTTTTGTTGACCATGATGGCTACTCCATTTCTTCTAAGGGATTCCTGCCCGCAGTAGTAGATATAATGGTCATCTGAGTTAAATTCACCCGTTTCAGTCCATTTTAGTTCGCTGATTCTTAGAATGTCATCTCTTGTTTGACCACTTCCAATTTGCCTTGATTCATTGGACCTGACACACCAGGTTCCTATACAATATTGCTCTTTACAGCATCAGACCTTGCTTCTATCACCAGTCACATCCACAACTGGGCATTATTTTTGCTTTGGCTCCATCCCTTCTTTCTTTCTGGAGTTATTTCTCCACTGATCTCCAGTAGCATATTGGGCACCTACTGATCTGGAAATTTCCTCTTTCAGTATCCTATCATTTTGCCTTTTCATACTGTTCATGGGGTTCTCAAGGCCATTCCCTTTTCCAGTGGACTACGTTCTATCAGACCTCTCTACCATGATCCATCCTGGCAGCTGTGATGGCACACAGAGTACGGTTGAGAGGAGCTACCCCACGTCCAAGGTCAGGGGCAGAAACTAGGAGGACCCCATGCCTGAGAGGCGGCAGCCAAGAAGAGTTACTCCACGTCCGAGGTAAGGGGCAGCAGCCAAGAGTGCCAGGCTGTGACAGCTGTAGGAGCAGCGGAGAGGAGCTACCCCATGTCTGAGGTCAGGGGCAGAGGCCGGGAGGAGCTATCCCATGTCCAAAGAGTGATGGCTGCACAGGGGCAGGAGTGCCTAGAGGAGCTATTCCATGTTCAAGGTCAGGAGGGGTGGCAGTGAGGAGATACCCCTCATCCAAGGGAAGAGCAGTGGCTGCACTTTGCTGGAGCAGCTGTGAAGAGAGACCCCATGTCCAAGGTAAGAGAAACCCAAGTAAGACGGTAGGTGTTTCAAGAGGGCATCAGAGGGCAGACACACTGAAACCATAATCACAGAAAACTAGTCAATCTAGTCACACTAGGACCACAGCCTTGTCTAACTCAATGCAAAGTCTGTTTACCAAGACTCATTTCCCAGATAATTCTTTGCTGTAGTGTTATATTGCTGAAAGTGAAAATGAAGACACAGTCATGTCTGACCCTCAGTGACCCCATGGACTGCAGCCCTCCAGGCTCCTCCGTCCATGGGATTTTCCAGGCAAGAGTACTGGAGTGGGGTGCCATTGTCTTCTCCCATTGCTGAAAAGCTTATTGGAGCTTTTATATTGCTGAAAAGCTTAATTAAATTATTAAGGGTTACTCTATATTTATTTCTAAAGCTTATCTCAGCAATCTATCTTTGAATGAGGATCAGATGTCCCATAACCTGCACCAGGGGATTACGCATACTGGAAAAGACATAATTTAAAGGACTTTCTTCTACCTGGGTGGAAGGACTCTTATCAGGCACTTTTAACTAGCTCATGCACAGGGAAGCTGAAGGGAATTGACTTTTGGATTAGTTTCCACTCCCAAAGGGCCCCTGCACTGAACTGGTCTATAGAGAAGATTGCTGACTTCAAAAATCACCGTAAAACAGTGCTCAAGCAGAGGAGAAATTACACTCACACCAAGACAAGGAGAAAATGACATCAGAAGAAAATAGTTTGCCCAAGATACTCAGCTGAAAACATATGATCATTTCTAATGTTTTCTTGACTTCTTGGACCTTTGCTTATGATCCTATGCTAGTTTAACACAATCAATCAAATTGCTGAGGGTGTGGCCAATTACCTGTGTCTAGTACTTCTGGGTTACCTGAGTGGATTTCTCAACTCTAAGGTTCTAACTGGCTGGCTGTTAAGAAATTTATTTTAAAAGAAAAATTAGAGTCATGTTTAGGCTATTTATTGATATTGTTAGATGAGGATACCCTCATCTACCAGTTAGTAATACCTGCTCTGACCCTGGCCATAAATGTAAAACTTCCTCTTTTACTCAAGTTCAATCAGAGCAACAAGCATAATTTCAGACAAGGAATAAAACTTCCCACAAATATGGGATGGATTTATCTAGTTAATTACCATGCTATGGTAATTTAAGTTTAAAGGCTCTTCTATGCTGGGAGCAATTAAATCATAGCTGGAGACCCTGATTTGATTGATCCCTGGTCAGGAAGATCCCCTGGAGGAGGGCATGGCAACCCACTCCAGTATTCTTGCCTGGAGAATTCCATGGACAGAGGGCCTGGTGAGTTACAGTCCATGGGGTCACAAAGAGTCAGACATGCCTGAAGCAACTGAGCATGCAGTGAACAGACTAAGTCAGACAACCTGGGATGTACTAAGCTGGACCTAATGTAAGTTCTTGGGTTAATTCTTACTTATGACTTTACTAATACTGCTAGATATGGTATTTGCATTTTTCCTGTTTTACAAGATTATTGTTTCTTGCATTACCAAAGAAAGCGTGACTGAGCCTCTAATAAAATTCTGTAGTTCCATATGAGATCAATGTTTGCTATAATGTAACTCTTGCTATGGGAAGAAGCAGTAAGAGGGAACATTTTCCTGGTCCGTAAGAGAATAGTAAGACAGGGGGAGCAGACTTTTTGCTCCTGTTGCTGCTGCTAAGTCACATCAGTCATGTCCGACTCTGTGCGACTCCATAGATGGCAGCCCACCAGGCTCCCCTGTCCCTGGGATTCTCCAGGCAAGAACACTGGAGTGAGTTGCCATTTCCTTCTCCAGTTCATGAAAGTGAAAAGTGAAAGTGAAGTCGCTCAGTTGTGCCCGACTCTTCGAGACTCCATGGACTGCAGCCTACCAGGCTCCTCCATCCATGGATTTTCCAGGCAAGAGTACTAGAGTGGGTCACCAGTGCCTTCTCCGTTTTTGTTACTAGTCTTGATTAATCAAATAATAGCAATTTGAGCAGCCAGTCAGCAAAATCTTTGCCAGACCTAGGAATGAGCATCCTTATCACCAAGGGATGAAATGACCAGAAAATGCCCTTCCCAACTATGGTTGAATTTATGATCATCACAAGATCCTCCTGATTGGAAATTGGAGCTTGTGGTTTATCTCTATAAAGATTAAACCATAGCCACTACTGCTGTTGACTTTTAAAACTCCCTAAAAGGACTTCAGAATGAAGATCAGAAACGAAGCACTCATCTTGTGCTCTAGGAAAAACTGACAAAACAGGCCTTCAGATAGATATTTTGAGGTAAGGATTTTCATGGACCCAGACTCTTAAATCATTTCATACCTAGAAATACACTAAAGTTATTAATGGTGACAATTGCTTTGGTTTATGTATTACTATCACATCAAAGGTTGAAACTTACTGAGATAAAATTAGACAAGTGGCTACCTGGCTAAAAGTCTCCTTGAAGTGCCAGGTTTACATTAGGGTTCAGGTTTATTCTCTTGAAAATAAATAAGATCTATTTTTTCTATTAATATTCAGGCTGTCACTCCTCCAACTATTTCTGTATCTGCTATAACAACATCAGTCATACTGGGTTAATTTTTAAAAGACATCAAAAATAGGTATGACCATGTCAAATGTCTCCATGCTTTTGTACAGCATAAAAAAAGTGCTGACTCTATCTGGACCACAATAAACGTTGCTATCAAATGTAACTTGGTCCTTTCTTCTGCTTTGGCTTTTGGTTACAATAGTTTTTTTTTTGTTGTTGTTGTTGTTTTCCTGATCTTTGGCTTCTGCCTTTTTTAAAACCACTTGTTAAGTTTGTCTCTTTCAAGTTACAACATTTTCACATCAAGATGTGTTGCAGAGAATCCAGCCACTCCTCAGAACAGATCCTGCTGAAATAACGACAGAAGTCACTGTAGGGTGAGTGACACAGGGAGAGAGATCTGTGATCCAACTAGGTAGGGCCTATTAGCCCCTTGCCTGTCTAAAGAAGCTACAGAAAATAGACCATCATTCCCCATCCTCAAAATAAAGATCTCTAGGGGTTCTCATCTCTTGGAGTGGGAGAGGATTTGATTCTAATTCCAAAGAAAGGCAATGCCAAACAATGCTCAAACTACTGCACAATTGCACTCATCTGACACGTTAGTAAAGTAATGCTCAACATTCTTCAAGTCAGGGTTCAACAGTACATGGACCGTGAACTTCCAGATATTCAATCTGGCTTTAGAAAAGGCAGGGGAAACAGAGATCAAATTGCCAGCATCAGCTGGATTATCAAAAAAGCAAGAGAGTTTCAGAAAAAACATCTATTTCTGCTTTATTGACTATGCCAAAGACTATGACTGTGTGGATCACCACAAACTGTGAAAAATTATTAAAGAGGTGGGAATACCAGACCATCTGACCTGCCTCTTGAGAAACCTGTATGCAGGTCAGGAAGCAACAGTTAGAACTGGACATGGAACAACAGACTGCTTCCAAATAGGTAAAGGAGTACATCAAAGCTGTATTTTGTCACCCTGCTTATTTAACTTATATGCAGAGTACATCATGAGAAACACTGGGATGGATGAAGTACAAGCTGGAATCAAGATTGCCAGCAGAAACATCAATAACCTCAGATATGCAGATGACACCACCCTTATGACAGAAAGTGAAGAACTAAAGAGCCTCTTGATGAAAGTGAAAGAGGAGCGTGAAAAAGTTGGCTTTAAGCTCAACATTCAGAAAACTAAGATCATGGCATCTTGTCCCATCACTTCATGGCATATAGATAGGGAAACAGTGGCAGACTTTATTTGAAGGCGGGGGGGGCGGGGGCTGTCTCTTATACACATCTAGATGTGTATAAGAGACAGGAACTATGTTGAATAGTAGTGGTGAAAGTGGGCACCATTGTCTTGTTCCTGACTTTAGGGGAAATGCTTTTAACTTTTCACCATTGAGGATAATGTTTGCTGTGGGTTTGTCATATATAGCTTTTA
>SJYX01004047.1:74376-118843 GCA_006410675.1 Oreotragus oreotragus
CGGGGGGGGCGGGGGGGAGGGTCCAAAACCACAGCAGATGGTGATTGCAGTCATGAAATTAAAAACACTTGCTCCTTGGAAGAAAAGTTATGTAAAGCAGAGACATTACTTTGCCAACCAAAGTCCATCTAGTTAAAGCTATGGTTTTTCCAGTAGTCATGTATGGATATGCGAGTTGGACTATAAAGAAAGCTGAGCACCAAAGAATTGATACTTTTGAACTGTGGTTTTGAAAAAGACTCTTGAGAGTCCCTTGGACTGCAAGGAGATCCAACTAGTCCATCCTAAAGGAAAACAGTCCTGAATATTCATTAGAAGGACTGATATTGAACTGAAACTCCAGTACTTTGGCCACATGATGTGAAGAACCATCTCATTTGAAAAGGCCTTTATTCTGTGAAAGATTGAAGGTGGGAGGAGAAGGGGATGGCAGAGGATGAGATGGTTGGATGGTATCACAGACTCAATTAACATGAGTTTGAGTAAACTTCAAGAGTTGGAGGTAGACAGGGAGGCCTGGAACGCTGTAGTTCATGAGGTCGCAAAGAGTTGGACACAAATGAGCAACTGAACTGAATTGAACTGAACTGATGCCCTCCACCAGGTTGGATAGCTGCTGTTTGTCAAGTGAAGTAAAACTGAAGTTTTGTCCTCAATAAGATGAGAAGGATGCCCTTTTCCTTTCTCCATTGAAATGGTGGGAATGAACTAGCAGTGAGTAATTTGTTGCAGCAAAAATAGAATTGAGTCAACAGCCTTCGGCACTAACCAACCAAATATGCTGCAAGAGTTAAACAATTTTGGTTATTCTTTAGCTGTTACTTCACTAACAAACACTTGTATTTAGACTTGTCTTTCATAAAGCTAATTACTCTGAATACATATGAATTATACTCTGCATCTTGTATTCTTCTCCCTGTATACTCCCTTGTAGCATTCTGCATTTCAGAAATAAATTTGATAGCTGATAACCTCAGAGATACCAGACCCAGATACTGAGCTGCCTGACTCTCTTTCATCCAAAACTCTTTGTCTGTATTTCTACTTGACAGAAAGCCAATATTTTGGCAACACTATCTTGCCTGATCTTCAATTTTGAAAATATTAATGGAACTATTACATAGTCTTTCTATGAGCCAGCAGGGTCCTGAATGCCTCTCATTTAATTATTGTAACAACTATACCAGCAGCAGTTTCCCCCAGTTAACAGATGAGGAGACTGAGGTCAGAAAGGTGGAATGACTTGCCAGAAGCCCTCCAGCTAGGGGAATGTGGAGCCATGAATCAAACCTGTTCTTTGGCCTTAGGTGCAGCCTCTGCTTCTACATGGTTCTTGTGACAGTCCTGACTGCTTACAGCCTCCCTGATCATTCTGGTCTGCATTCCTTTTTCTTCCCTGAACCCTATGGGATACCAACTCATGTGTGAACATGAGAGACTGAATGATACCTGAAACCCCCTCCACCTCTGCCTTTCTCTGGCTGTATCTGGACTGTTCATTCTACTCTCAAGTTTCCATCTGTTTATCTCATATCCTCAATGAATAATGACAGGAACAATTGTGAACATTATTACTGAGCCTGTAGTTGAGCCAGGACTGTGTTAGCTCATTCACATATTTTTGTCTTATTTAATCTTTACAAAAACTTCATGCATGAGAAAATTATCATTACCTTCAATTTACAGAAAAGGAAACTAAGGCATAGAGATGTTAAGTAATATGTTCAAGTCACACAGTTATTAATGGATCAAACAAGATGCCAAAGACAAGATGTTAACTGTAAAGTCATGTGGCCTTCAAATGGATGTAAACTCTTTGGGACTTGGAATGACCATTCCGGTTTGAGGGACTGGCTAAACAAATTACTCATTATGGAGCGAAGACCACTGATACGGCGTGTTACTTAGTGTTAGTTGTGGAGAAAAGGCCCAGAAGTCCATTCTCCTTCCTCATCCTCCAGCCTTGGCTCCAGCTGCCTAGGATCCTATCGCTAAGGTTGGGAGGAGAGGTTCTGTGTGTCGATCTGCTGTGTCTCAGGTTCTGTCTTTCCTGGGCAGGAGATACTCCAGATACACTGCCAATCATTCCCCTGCAGGTTCTGGCCTGGAATCAGCCTCTCAGCTTTTCCCTACTGCTAATGCTGTCTTATTCTTCCTACCTCCAGGCCTCCTTGCCCTTTGTTGGTTCTCAGAGCTTCCACAGCCCCATCAACTCTAGCATTCTCTCACACTCTCCTTTACCCCTTTCCCCACCCCAACTAGTCATGCAAGGGGATCCTGGCTGCTCCCTGCACGTGCTGAATAGTTTCACACAGCTTGGCCTTTACCTGTGCCGTTGGTCTTCACCTGGAATGGCCATTTTCTTAAGCCATTTTTTCTGCCATTTGAAAGACCCTCCTAACTGCTGTGTTCTATGTATTAGCTTTCTTGATTTCCCTGTCTGAATTTGTTCTCTTCCTTTTTTTGAATTCTTATAGCACTAAAATTTGGCTTTTACTGTTTTAAATGTTAACTTTTGTATGTTTGTAAAAATGCCCCCAAAATCTCTGAGTAGTGGAAAGAATTGTAAATCTGACCCTGGCCCTGGCTTTATCTCTGTGACTTAGAGCCAGTGAATTAACTTCTATGAACTTGAGGTTCTTCCTTTTTAAGGTAGGGATTGTTGTTCTTGGGGGTCTTGTTCAATTGCTAAGTTATGTCCAATTCTTTGCAACCTCATGGACTTCAGCATTCCAGGCTTCCTTGTCCTTCACTGTGTCCTGAAATTTGCTTAGATTCATGTCCATTGAGTCAGTGATGCCATGCAACCATCTCATCTTCTGCTGCCCCTTTCTTTTCCTGCCCTCAATCTTTTCCAGCATCAAGGTCTTTTCCAATGAGTCAGCTCTTCACATCAGATGGTCCAATTATTGGAACTTCAGCTTCAGCATCAGTCCTTCCAATGTATATTCAGAGTTGATTTCCTGTAGGATTGACTGATTTGATCTCCTTCCTTTCTAAGGGAATCTTAAGAGTCTTCCCAGCACTACAATTGGAAAGCATCAATTCTTTGGCACTCCTCCTTCTTTATGGTTCAACTCTCATATCCATACATGACTACTGGAAAAAAAAAAAAAACATAGCTTTGACTAGATAGAACTTGGTTTGCAAAGTGATCTATCTGCTTTCTAATATCCTGACTAGTTTTGCCATTGTTTCCTTCTAAGGAGCAAGTGTCTATTAATTTTGTGGCTGCAGTTACCACAGTGATTTTGGAGCCCAAGAAAAGAAAATCTGGTTTTCTTTTTTCCACTTTTCTCTTCTATTTGCCATGAAGTGATGAGAACAGATGTCATGATCTTATTATTATTTTTTAATAGAGTTTTAAGCCACTTTTTCACTCTCCTCTTTCACTTTTATCAAGAGACTCTTTAGTTCCTCTTTGCTTTATGCTATTAAATTGGTGTCATCTGCATATCTGAGGTTATTGATATTTATCCCACTAATCTTGATTCCAGCTTGTGATTCATCCAGCCCAGCATTTCATATGATGTTCTCTTCATATGTTAAATAAGCAGGGTGACACTATACAACCTTGATGTACTCTTTTCCCAATTTTGAACCAGTCCATTGTCCCATGTCTGGTTCTAATTGTTGCTTCTTCACCTGCATGCATATTTCTCAGGAGACAGGTAAGCTGATCTGATAAAACTTATTTCTCTAGTTTTTCAACTTATTAGCAAGTTATTGTATAAATTAATGCATATAAAATACACAGCACATGCCAGGCATATACTAGGCATTCAACAATCTTAATTTCCCCTTCAACCCCACTTTTTTGTTACCTCTTCCCCAAAGTACAAATATACCTACATACACACATACCACCTCCATCACCACCACTGTTGTGATCATGAAGATGGCTGCAATGTACATGGGATCACAGTATGTATGAGCTGTAAGTTTCATTAGCAGTTCATTGTTTTACATATAAGTTACTAATACGTGGGTTGGAGATCAGGTGCCCTCAGTTGCCCTAAGTTAGTATGTAATATAACTGACACTTATTGGTTTCCTAGTATATACTGGATGTTGTACTTGGTGATTCACAAATATTATCTTATTTAATCCTCTCAATGAATCCCCTGTGAGGCCATGTAATAACATTTTCATCATCCCCCTTTTATAGAAGTAGGGTGGAACTAGGGTTTCTCTGGTGGCTCAGTGGGAAGAATCCGTTTTCAATGCATTCAAGGCAGATGACATGGGTTTGATCCCTGAGTCAGAAAGATCTCCTGGAGGATGGCATGACAACCCACTCCAGTATTCTTGCCTGGAGAATCCCTGGACAGAGGGGCCTCATGGGTTACAGTCAATAGAGTTGCAAACAGACGAACAAGACTGAAGTGACTGTGTATGTACACATTCAAGGAACTAAGGCTTAAAGAAGTTACATAGCTTTTCCAATATCCCATTTTGATAATACATTTAAGAGCTAGAATTTAAATCTTAGAGTCTAATTCCATTCCCAGCTCTTAACCAGAAGCCAAAATAAAACTGGACTCCAGACATCTAGCTTTCTTTCCATAACCCTCTCCAGTGCTTCAGGTAGGGCTGCAGGAATTCAGGCAAAGTTCATGTTTCAATACCTCTGCCAGAACTATTTTCCCAGTGCTGTACAGTAGATCTGAATTGAACAGAAATAAATTCTGAATTAAACAGAAATAAATGGAATTTATTTCAGATCTCTTGCCCTTCTGTCACTTCCTTCAATAGATAAAATGAGTTCCCTCAAGGGTTGGTTGCTTTCTGTGGGAAGTTCCAATAAACTTTACAGGAGAGGAAGCCTGGAAGGAGAATTGGAACAACTTAGGTTTTTCTGTGGTACACCCTTAAGGCCTGCCCAGGAGACAAGAAGGTTAACTGTCTTGGACTGACACAAAAGTACATACCTCTCTTGCTGGCAATTGTGTTGAATATGCTTCATGTATTATGACCTGTTGAATTGAATGGGTTCCAGCAAGGACTATTCTTTGCTTTCTAGGTCAGTGAATGTAGAAAGAGGTAGAGCAGCAATGAGCAAACACAGCCTCCCAGTAACAGCCCTGAAGCTTCTTATGAGCTTCTTATGCTCATTCTCATTTTTCAGCATTTGGAAAGGAGAACACCTAAAACCCGAGATGGGAAAGATACAGGGCCAACCCAAGGCAATCCCATGTGGCTTCCCCAACTGGCTGTGGTAAATTGTTGCATCTAGGCAAGGGAAACTTTTGAGCTCTTGCAGGGAATTTTATGTTCCAAGCTGCAGCTTATATTAAACCATGCTCACAGTCCCACCACTTGGACTTCTCTTGGATAGGCTCCTCTGAGAGGCCATCTAACAAGGCCATCATCCAGCCAGCACTGCACAGATACACTTGTAACAGATCTGCCTAGGAAGAATCTTGTTTTCATTATTCCTAGCACTGACAAATTCCTCTAGATTATCAGGAATATTTCTAATAGTTCTTTTTAATTATCCCTGTCTTCTTTATTTCCAACACCATTACTTTAGTTCGGGGAAATGCCTAATCTTACCAGGATTATTTTGTAACTTCCTAACTAGTGTTGCTGCTTCCAAATTTATGTCGCTCTAATCCAGTCTAGGCACAGTGGGCATTATGGTGACTTAAGCCTAAACATTTTACTCTCCTGCTTAGGGAATTCTTCTAACTCCTCATTCTCCTTAGGGAAACATCTAGGCCCTTTTGCATCACTGAAAATCCTTTCGCATTTTTGAACCTTTCACTCTTTCTGCAAACCATATATGCTAACCCTATGCAGTTTCCTAGACAGACCCAACTGCATATCTGCAACTCTGAAGATGCTTTTTCCCCTACCTGACCTGAGCACTGTGTATGCAGGTCAAGAAGCAACAGTTAGAACTGGACATGAAATATGTATACTATCATGTAAGAAATGAATTGCCAGTCTATGTTCAATGCAGGATGCAGGATGCTTGGGGCTGGTGTATGGGGATGATCTGGAGGGAAGATGTGGGGTAGGAGGTGGGAGGGGGGTTCATGTTTGGGAGTTCGTGTAAAAAAATAAATAAATACAAAAAAAATAAAAAAAATAAAAAAGAACTGGACATGGAACAACAGACTGGTTCTAAATAAGGAAAGGAGTACATCAAGGCTGTATATTGTCACCCTGCTTATTTAAATTATATGCAGAGCACATCATGAGAAACACAGGATGGATGAAGCACAAGCTGGAATCAGATTGCCAGGAGAAATATCAATAACTTCAGATATGCAGATGACACCACCCTTATGAAAGAAAGTGAAGAGGAACTAAAGAGCTTCTTGATGAAAGTTAAAGAAGAGAATGAAAAGGTTGGCTTTAGACTCAACATTCAGGAAACTAAGATCATGGCATCTGGTCCCATTCAGTTCAGTTCAGTTCATTTCGGTCGGTCAGTCATGTCCGACTCTTTGCGACCTCGTGAATCGCAGCACGTCAGGCCTCCCTGTCCATCACGAACTCCCGGAGTTCACTCAGACTCACATCCATCTAGTCAGTGATGCCATCCAGCCATCTCACCCTCTGTCATCCCCTTCTCTTCCTGCCCCCAATCCCTACCAGAATCAGAGTTTTCTCCAGTGAGTCAACTCTTCACATGAAGTGGCCAAAGTATAGGAGTTTCAGCTTTAGCATCATTCCTTCCAAAGAAATCCCGGGCTGATCTCCTTCAAAATGGACTGGTTGGATCTCCTTGCAGTCCAAGGAACTCTCAAGAGTCTTCTCCAACACCACAGTTCAAATGCATCAATTCTTCAGCGCTCAGCCTTCTTCACAGTCCACATCCATACATGACCACAGGAAAAACCATAGCCTTGACTAGACAGACCTTAGTCGGCAAAGTAATGTCTTCACTTTTGAATATGCTATCTAGGTTGGTCATAACTTTTCTTCCAAGGAGTAAGTGCCTTTTAATTTCATGGCTGCAAATCACCATCTGCAGTGATTTTGGAGCCCCCCAAAATAAAGTCTGACACTGTTTCCACTGTTTCCCCATCTATTTCCCATGAAGTGATGGGACCGAATGCCATGATCTTCGTTTTCTGAATGATGAGCTTTAAGCCAACTTTTTCACTCTCCTCTTTCATTTTAATCAAGAGGCTTTTTAGTTCCTCTTCACTTTCTGCCATAAGGGTGGTGTCATTCGCATATCTGAGGTTACTGAGATTTCTCCTGGCAATCTTGATTCCAGCTTGTGTTTCTTCCAGTCCAGCATTTCTCATGATATACTCTGCATAGAAATTAAATAAGCAGGGTGACAATATACAGCCTTGACGTACTCCTCTTCCTATTTGGAACCAGTCTGTTGTTCCATGTCCAGTTCTAACTGTTGCTTCCTGACCTGCATACAGATTTCTCAAGAGGCAGGTTAGGTGGTCTGGTATGCCCATCTCTCTCAGAATTTTCCACAGTTTATTGTGATCCACACAGTCAAAGGCTTTGGCATAGTCAATAAAGCAGAAATAGATGTTTTTGTGGAACTCTCTTGCTTTTTCCATGATCCAGCAGATGTTGGCAATCTGATATCTGGTTCCTCTGCCTTTTCTAAAACCAGCTTGAACATCAGGGAGTTCACGGTTCACATATTGCTGAAGCCTGGCTTGGAGAATTTTGAGCATTATTTTACTAGCATGTGAGATGAGTGCAATTGTGTCGTGGTTTGAGCATTCTTTGGCATTGCCTTTCTTTGGGATTGGAATGAAAACTGACCTTTTCCAGTCCTGTGGCCACTGCTGAGTTTTCCAAATTTGCTGGCATATTCAGTTCAGTTCAGTGGCTCAGTCGTGTCCAACTCTTTGTGAACCCATGAATCACAACACGCCAGGCCTCCCTGTCCATCACCAACTCCCAGAATTCACTCAGATTCACGTCCATCGAGTCAGTGATGCCATCCAGCCATCTCATCCTCTGCCATCCCCTTCTTCTCCTGCTCCCAATCCCTCCCAGCATCAAAGTCTTTTCCAATGAGTCAACTCTTCGCATGAGGTGGCCAAGTACTGGAGTTTCAGCTTTAGCATACTTCATGGAAAATAGATGGGGAACCAATGCAAACAGTGAGAGTCTTTATTTTCTTTGGCTCCAAAATCACTGCAGATGGTGACTGCAGGCATGAAATTAAAAGACATTTGCTCCTTGGAAGAAAAACTATAACCAACATAGACAGCATATTAAAAAGCAGAGAGATTTCTTTGCCAACAAAAGTCCATCTAATCAAAGCTATGGTTTTTCCTGTAGTCATGTATGGATGTGAGAGTTGGATTTTAAAGAAAGCTGAGCACTGAAGAATTGATGCTTTTGAATTGTGGTGTTGGAGAAGACTCTTGAGAGTCCCTTGGACTGCAAGGAGTTCCAGCCAGTCCATTCTAAAGGAGATCAGTCCTGAATATTCATTGGAAGGACTGATGTTGAAGGTGTAACTCTAATACTTTGGCCACCTGATATGAAGAACTGTCTTATTTGAAAAGACCCTGATGCTGGGAAAGATTGAAGATGGGAGGAGAAGGGGACGATAGAGGATGAGATGGTTGGATGACATCACCACTTAATGGACATGAGTTTGGGTGGATTCCAGGAGTTGGTGATGGACAGGGCAGCCTGGTGTGCTGCAGTCCATGGGGTTTCAAACAGTCAGACACGACTGAGCGACTGAACTGAACTGAACTTCTCTCCACCAGATATATCCTTCACTACTGTGTCCATCTGGCAAATTCTTACTCATTCTTTGAAACCCTGCCCAGGTTTCACCTTCCAGGTGGGAATGCTCTCCTGTGCCTCTGTGTTACCTTTATTGCTACAACATAGTTTATTTACAACATAAACTAAGACATTTACCACCCCAAGTTACAATTATTGTTTATAGAAACACCTCTACAAAATGATGAGAATTACTGAAAGGCAGAATGTGGTTTACAGATTTTCTCTCCAGGAGCTAACATAGCCCCTGTTGCATCACTGGTTACTAAATGCACTTTGTTGGTATGGATGATTTTCCTGAATTATCAAGCTGATTCTTCTTACAAATTACAATGATCCCAGGGAAGAACTGTCCTCTTACTTATTAAAAAATTACTGAACATGTCTTAAAACTATAAAATCTTTGAACAAGTAATTTGTTCTTCTTTTGCATTTTTTTTCCCTTTCTATTGTGTGGATGTGGTCTACATAAGTTGCCTGAGTTTTATTCATTTTCTAGTCTCCGATCATTATCTTGGGGATGGGGGGGGGGAATGAAACAATAAAATGATACATTGTAGCTTTTCTTATTCTCAGAAATATATAGAGCAGCTTCTGAGGAAGTCATTATATTGGGAAAGATGCTGTTATATGCATTTAATTAATTAATCCATATATCTACCTGTCATTATTTCTTTTCTATGGCCTTCCTCACAACAGTGGTGCACACTTCTGCAGTTGGTAAATTGGCACAATAAATCTATTGGCCCACCTCTATCTGCAGTTAATTTAGCATTTTATCACATGGTTATGATCTCAGGATTGAAGTCAGTTTTAAAGATTAATACCATTTAATCATCTACCTAGAAGGAAGATGCCAGAAATCTGTTCAAAGTCTTGCTATTCATGCCTTCATTTCCTTTGTGTTTGTATTGTGATAAGCATAAACATCCTTTTTAGGCTACTGCTAATAACTGCTTAAAATGATTAAGGTAGCTAGTTATTCCCTGTAAGAAAATTGCTCTGCTGTTATTAACATGAAATTAACACAGCTCTCATTTCATTTTCTGTGAGCTTCAGCTCACAGATTTTGCCTCCCAGTTGCCTTGAATAAACTTTAGAACCATTTCAAGGAAGATGCTCCATCATAAAAGATGAGCTCCAAAGAGTTATGAAGGTCAGAAATTGTAGCTTTACAGAGGACACTATGATAGAGGCAGCTGCTAGGAGGGAACACTTGGCTTACTTCTGCCTCGTAAGCACATCACCTTAACCTGCCATGGAGTTTGCAGGAGAAAAACTGACATAATTAGCATCATTGTCATTGTTCTTGTAGCCGGAGAAATATGAATGGGATCTGTGACTCTTTGAATATCCCAAATCTCTGGGCTAATTTTTTTTAATTAATTAATTTATTTTACTTGGAAGCTAATTACTTTATAAAAATCAACCAAATCTTTTAAATACCAAAGTTGATTAAATTTGATTTCAATCATGGTCTTTGGTCTGTTGCTAACTGACTGCCATGGACAGTGGACTTCAAGAGTTATTTTTTCTAACAATCTATGTGTCTATGCATGACTTGATTCCTTCTCTTTGTTTCTTTTTTATTCTTTTCTTATCTTTATTCTTTATTTTTTTATTATTTTACTTTACCATACTGTATTGGTTTTGCCATGCATTGAGGTGAATCCACCACAGGTGTATATGAGTTCCCAATCCTGAACCCCCCTCCCACCTCCCTCCCCATATCATCTCTCTGGGTCACCCCAGTGCACCAGCCCTGAGCATCCTGTATCCTGTATCAAACATAGACTGGCAATTCATTTCTTACATGATAGTATACATGGTTCAATGTCATTCTCCCAAATCATCCCACCCTCTCCCTCTACCACAGATTCCGAAAGTCTGTTCTATACATCTGTGTCTCTTTTGCTGTCTCACATACAAGGCTATCATTACCATCTTTCTAAAATCCATATATATGTGTTAGTATACTGTATTGGTGTTTTTCTTCCTGGCTTACTTCACTCTGATCAGCTCCTCTCCAACATAAATCACAGCAGGATCCTCTATGATCCAACTTCCAGAATACTGGAAATAAAAGCAAAAATAAACAAATGGGATCTAATTAAAATTAAAAGCTTCTGCATTTGGTCTGTTGCTAACTGACTGCCATGGACAGTGGACTTCAAGAGTTATTTTTTCTAACAATCTATGTGTCTATGCATGACTTGATTCCTTCTCTTTGTTTCTTTTTTATTCTTTTCTTATCTTTATTCTTTATTTTTTTATTATTTTACTTTACCATACTGTATTGGTTTTGCCATGCATTGAGGTGAATCCACCACAGGTGTATATGAGTTCCCAATCCTGAACCCCCCTCCCACCTCCCTCCCCATATCATCTCTCTGGGTCACCCCAGTGCACCAGCCCTGAGCATCCTGTATCCTGTATCAAACATAGACTGGCAATTCATTTCTTACATGATAGTATACATGGTTCAATGTCATTCTCCCAAATCATCCCACCCTCTCCCTCTACCACAGATTCCGAAAGTCTGTTCTATACATCTGTGTCTCTTTTGCTGTCTCACATACAAGGCTATCATTACCATCTTTCTAAAATCCATATATATGTGTTAGTATACTGTATTGGTGTTTTTCTTCCTGGCTTACTTCACTCTGATCAGCTCCTCTCCAACATAAATCACAGCAGGATCCTCTATGATCCAACTTCCAGAATACTGGAAATAAAAGCAAAAATAAACAAATGGGATCTAATTAAAATTAAAAGCTTCTGCACAACAAAGGAAACTATAAACAAGGTTTAAAGACAGCCTTCAGAATGGGGGGAAATAATAGCAAATGAAGCAACTGACAAACAACTAATCTCAAAAATATACAAGCAACTTATGAAGCTCAATTCCAGAAAAAGTAAATGATCCAATCAAAAAAATGGGCCAAAGAACTAAATAGACATTTCTCCAAAGAAGACATACAGATGGCTAATAAACACATGAAAAGATGCTCAACATCACTCATTGTTAGAGGAATGCAAATCAAAACCAGAATGAGGCACCATTTCACACCAGTCAGAATGGTTGTGATCCAAAAGTCTGCAAGCAATAAATGCTGGAGAGGGTGTGGAGAAAAGGGAACCCTCTTACACTGTTGATGGGAATGCAAACTAGTACAGCCATTATGCAGAACAGTGTGGAGATTCCTTAAAAAACTGGACATAGAACTGCCTTATGACCCAGCAATCCCACTGCTGGGCATACACACTGAGGAATCCAGAACTGAATGAAATACGTGTACCCCAATGATCATCACAGCACTGTTTATAATAGCCAGGACATGGAAGAAACCTATATGCCCATCAGCATATGAATGGATAAGAAAGCAGTGGTACATATACACAATGGAGTATTATTTAGCCATTAAAGAGAATACATTCAAATCAGTTCTAATGAGGTGGATGAAACTGAGCTAATGGTTTTAATATTTTATATTAACTTAACACATGCTGACATTTATGTGATACAGACTCCCGTGGGAATATGCTGTTTTTGAGAAAAACCCACAGATACCTTGTAGTGTCATAAAGCACTGTCGGTAATGGCTGGTTGTTGGCAGTTTCAGCACAATTAAGATTGCTCAGTACTATTTCAAGTGCAGTCTATAAACATGTGTGTGCTAGGGCTTCTCAGGTGGCTCAGTGGACTTGAAGTTGAATCTATGAACTTGTGTATACATGTTTTTAAGCACCTATTTTCAATTATTTTGGATATATAGCTAGGAGTAGAATTGCTGGGTCATATGGTAATTTTATGTTTAATCTTTTGAGGACTACATAGAAATCCCTAAAGACCCTACCAGAAAACTACTAGAGCTAATCAATGCATATAGTAAAGTTGCAGGGTATAAAATCAACACACAGAAATCCCTTGCATTCCTATACACTAATAATGAGAAAGTAGAAAAAGAAATTAAGGAAACAATTCCATTCACCATTGCAATGAACATAATAAAATACTTAGGAATATATCTACCTAATGAAACTAAAGACCTATATATAGAAAACTATAAAACACTGATGAAAGAAATCAAAGAGGACACTCATAGATGGAGAAATATGTCATCTTTATGGATCAGAAGAATCAATATAGTGAAAATGAGTATACTACGCAAAGCAATCTACAGATTCAATGCAATCCCTACCAGCAGTATTTTTCACAGAACTCGAACAAATAATTTCAAGATTTGTATGGAAATACAAAAAACATCGAATAGCCAAAGCAATCTTGAGAGAAAAGAATCGAACGGGAGGAATCAATCTGCCTGACTTTAGGCTCTATTACAAAGCCACAGTCATCAAGACAGTATGGTACTGGCATAAAAACAGAAATATAGATCAATGGAACAAAATAGAAAGCCCAGAGATAAATTCACACAGCTATGGACACTTTATCTTCCACAAAGGAGGCAAGAATATACAATGGAGTAAAGACCATCTCTTTAACAAGTGGTGCTGGGAAAACTGGTCAACCATTTGTAAAAGAATGAAACTAGATCACTTTCTAACACCACATACAAAACCAAACTCAAAATGGATTAAAGATCAAAACGTAAGACCAGAAACTATAAAACTCCTAGAGGAGAACATAGGCAAAACACTCTCCGACATAAATCACAGCAGGATCCTCTATGATCCATCTCCCAGAATACTGGAAATAAAAGCAAAAATAAACAAAAGAGATCTAATTAAAATTAAAAGCTTCTGCACAACAAAGGAAACTATAAGCAAGGTTTAAAGACAGCCTGGTTCATGTTTGGGAGTTCGTGTAAAAAGAATAAATAAATACAAAAATAAATAAATAAATAAAACTCCAGCATGAAGCATAAAAAAAATAAATAAATAAATAAAGACAACCTTCTGAATGGGATAAAATAATAGCAAATGAAGCAACTGACAAACAACTAATCTCAAAAATATACAAGCAACTTATACAGCTCAATTCCAGAAAAAGTAAACGATCCAAATCAAAAAAATGGGCCAAAGAACTAAGTAGACATTTCTCCAAAGAAGACATACAGATGGCTAACAAACACATGAAAAGATGCTCAACATCACTCATTATCAGAGAAATGCAAATCAAGACCACAATGAGATACCACTTCACACCAGTCAGAATGGCTGCGATCCAAAAGTCTGCAAGCAATAAATGCTGGAGAGGGTGTGGAGAAAAGGGAACCCTCTTACACTGTTGGTGGGAATGCAAACTAGTACAGCCACTATGGAGAACAGTGTGGAGATTCCTTAAGAAATTGCAAATAGAACTGCCTTATGACCCAGCAATCCCACTGCTGGGCATACACACCGAGGAAACCAGAATAGAAAGAGACACATGTACCCCAATGTTCATTGCAGCACTGTTTATAATAGCCAGGACATGGAAGCAACCTAGATGTCCATCAGCAGATGAATGGATAAGAAAGCTGTGGTACATATACACAATGGAGTATTACTCAGCCATTAAAAAGAATACATTTGAATCAGTTCTAATGAGGTGGATGAAACTGGAGCCGATTATACAGAGTGAAGTAAGCCAGAAAGAAAAACACCAATACAGTATACTAACACATATATATGGAATTTAGAAAGATGATAATGATAACCCTGTATGCAAGACAGCAAAAGAGACACAGATGTATAGAATGGACTTTTGCACTCAGGGAGAGGAGAGGGTGGGATGATGTGGGAGAATGGCATTGAAACATGTATACTATCATGTAAGAAACAAATCGCCAGTCTATGTTCGATACAGGATACAGGATGCTCGGGGCTGGTGCAAGGGGATGATCCAGAGAGATGATATGAGGTGAGAGGTGGGGAGGGGGGTTCAGGTTTGGGAACTTTGTATACCCGTGGTGGAATCATGTCAATGTATGGCAAAACCTATACAGTTTTGTAAAATAAAATAAAAATAAAAATTGAAAAAAAAAATTTTGAGGAACTACCAAACTACTTCCTTACATTTAAAAACTGACCATTACCTGTGCCAAGCACAGAATTTAAAAGTTTGCAATTTAGAGCACTTATCTAGAGACAAGAGGGGACCAAAGGATCGAGGTTCTGCAAGCAGATCTCTAAGATCCTTTCCCATTATCCTTCTCACTTGCCTACTCTGAACTGTCTTGTGAGTGGCACATCCAGGTTGAGCATCACCTAGGGGCTTGTTAGAAATATAGCATTGAGTGCCCTACCCAGACCTACTGCATCAGCATCTCTGGCAGTTAGGCCCAAGAATGTGTTTTCAAGCAAGTCATGTGATTTTGAAGATTTCTCAAATTCCAGTAGCTCAGAGATAGATTTTGGGGTAAGTTTACAGCTATTTTCTTTCCTCTTATATTAGAAAACCTACCTACAAGCAAAGTGAATGATAGAGACACTGCTTCAGGGGTAGATTTGAATTTTCTTTACTTTATATAAAATAAATAATTCAAAACACTCCTCATTTTGAGAAAACTCTGCACCTTACCTTACTTCAGTGGCAGTACAAGACCATTCTGGGCAGTTATGCATAGAGAAACACCGCAGGCCCATGTCATGTCATTAAGTTCTCAACTGGTCCCTGTAGAAATGATCTAGGGTCTTTTTCCAGATTTATTTTTTTATTGAAATATAATTGACATAAATATCCTATTACTTTCAGGTTTACATCATACTGATACAATACTAATATACATTAGAAAGTAATCATCATGATAAATCTAATTACCATTTAGCACCATACAAAGTTATTACAGTATTATTGACTATGTTCACTAGGTTATGTTATACCCCAATGACATTTACTTTATATCTGAAAGTTTGTACCTTTTAATCCCTTTCACGTATTTCACCTGCCCCTTCTCCTAACTTCTCCCCACTCTGCTGCTGCTGTTAAGTCGCTTCAGTCATGTCTGACTCTGTGACCCCATAGAGCCATTGCCATTGCCTTCTCCAATGCATGAAAGTGAAAAGTGAAAGTGAAGTTGCTCAGTCGTGTCTGACTCTTAGCGACCCCATGAACTGCAGCCCACCAGGCTCCTCTTTCTACGGGATTTTCCAGGCAAGAGTACAGAAGTGGGTTGCCATTGCCTTCTCCTCTCCCCACTCTGGTGACCACCAATTTGTACCTTGTATCTATGAATCTATTTTGTAAAATACAAATAAAGTATTTTACATTTCATATATGAGTAAAAATATGTAACCTTTGTTTTTGTCTGACTTATTTAGTTTAACATAATACCTTCTAGGTCCACCCATGTTTCACAAATGGCAAGGTTTCATTTGT
The DNA here is from genome assembly GCA_006410675.1 of Oreotragus oreotragus. NCBI lineage: Eukaryota > Metazoa > Chordata > Mammalia > Artiodactyla > Bovidae > Oreotragus > Oreotragus oreotragus. The sequence continues at coordinate 90,434 of SJYX01004047.1, forward strand.
TTTGAGGTTAATATTCCATGATATATCTTCTTTATCCATTCATTCATTGATGGACACAGCTGCTGCTGCTGCTGCTGCTAAGTCGCTTCAATTGTGTCCGACTCTATGCGACCCCATAGATGGCAACCCACCAGGCTCCCCTGTCCCTGGGATTCTCCAGGCAAGAGTATTAGAATGGGGTTCCATTGCCTTCTCCTGATGGACACAGGTTGCCTCCATATCTTCTCTATTTAAATAATGTCAAAATGAATGGAATGCAGATATATCTTTGAATTAGTCTTCTTGTTTCCTTCAGATAAATATCCAGAAGTAGAACTGCTGGATTACATGGTAGTTTATACTCTATGATCTTCATAGTTATTACAGAGACTGTACTCTTCCTTAGCACCCGGGCCAAACTACATGTATGATGATTGTTCTACAGTGGAGTCCACTGGCGTAAATTAACCCTCTGTGACACCCTAATAGCCAAGGGCAGCCTTGACATGTGATTTTTTGATGTTTGTGTTGAGATTTTTTGGTTACTACTGGTCAAGAAATGGCAATGTGGTAGTGTTTTGAAAGACTATACATTTTGTTATTATACAGACCAAATTCTAGTTCTGACACTCAAACTTGAATATGCTTTTTAATTCTGAAAGTCTTCAATCCCTTTATGAAAATATCAGTTGTGCATTCCTCAACAGAGGAGTGCATAAAGGAAATATGGTACATATATACAATGGAATATTAGTTGGCCATTAAAAATGAAATAATGCCATTTGCAGCAATATGGATGGACACAGAGAGTACCTTGCTGAGTGAAGTAAGTCAGACAGAGGAGAAATATTGTATAACATCCCTTATATGCAGGATCTAAAAATAAATGGTACAAATGAAGTTATTTATGAAACAGAAAGAAACTCACAGACTTAGAGAATGAATTTATGCTTGGCAGGGGGGAAGGATGAGGAGAAGAAATAGTTATGGAGTTTGGGATCAACATGTACACTCTGCTGCATTTAAAATGGATAACTAGCAAGGTCTTTCTATATAGCCCAGGGAAACTTACTCATTGTTATATGGCAGCCTGGATGACAGGGGAGTTTGGGAGAGAATGGATGCATGCATATGTATGCCGGTGTCCCTTTGCTATCCATCTGAAACTATCACAACATTACTAACTGGCTATACTCCAAAATAAAATTTAAAAGTTTTAAAAATGAATAAATATCATCCCTCCAGATCATCCCCGTGGGGTGGGAGGTGGGAGGGGGTTTCATGTTTGGGAGTTCGTGTAAAAAAATAAATACAAAAAAAAATAAAAAAATTAAAAAATGAATAAATAAATAAAACAAAATCTCACTACAAATCAACATTAAATATGAAACTTCATATTCAATTCTGATGATAAGAAACAGTAACTTTAAACTCCAGTTAAGTAAAATGTTATTCTTCTCATTAGCAAACTTTTACTATTTAAAAAATGATCTTATCATTATGGACATTGTATTTTTAATTTCATCAAGAAAAAACCTGTGGAAATGTTTTTAGAAGTGTTGATAATGCCTGCTACATGGCATAATATTTGTCCAATAAATAGCAGTTATTATTGCTATTAATCCTTATTGATGGTAACTCTCCACGGTGCTTCTGCCCTCCCCTCCTTCTTGTTACATTTTAATAATAATAGTAAAGAGAAAATACATGGAAAGAGGAAGATAATTAAGGTGGAAGAGAAAGAACAAGAGAGGCACAACTGTCATGGATTCCTAAAGACTGCTTGGACTACTTTGGTCCTCTGGTTTCCTCCTGTCTCTAGATTTTTTTTTTTTTTTGCTGAAAGTGCTCTATGAACTCTAGCTCAATGCTTGACATAAGATAAATGTCCTGCAAAAAAATACAGTAAACCAATTTGGCAGTTCCTCAAAAACTGAATTATATAATTATCATATAACCCAGCAATTCTACACTTAGGTGTATATACAAAAGAATAAAAAGTATGTACTCAAACAAAAACCTGTACATGCATATTTATAGCCATATTATTCATAATAGACTAAAGGTGTAAACAATCCAAAGGCCTGTTAATAGGCAAATGGATAAAAAAAAACTGTGACCTGTTCATATCATGGAATATTATTCAGTCAAAAAGAGGAATACAATACTGATACATGCTACAACAGATATGAAACTTGGGAATATTGTGCTAAGTGAAAGAAGCTGGCAGACCCAAAAAGTCATGTGTTGTATGAGTCCATTTATATGAAATATTCAGAATAGTTAAATCCACATCAGAAAGCAGATTTGTGGCAGTCAGGGGTTTAAGGAGGGGGAAAATGGGGAGTAACTATTTAGTAAGTACAAGCTTTCTTTTTGGGGTGATGGAATTGCTTTGGAGCGAAATAAAGGTGGTGTTTGCACAACATTATAAACGTTCTAAGAGCCATGTAATCGTTCACTTTAACATTGTCAATTTAATGTTGCTATAAATTAAAGAATATTTATGTATGTATATTTAAAGAACAAAAAGAGATGAAAGGTTGAGCCTGTGTGATTTATGTAGTTATTCCTGAAAAACACAACCATTTTAAAAAGATTCTGCTGCTTGCTGCTATAACTAAAAATCCTTTGATCCATGTGGGGATCTCAGTGAAGGATGAGTGGCTTCCAGCATGTGTTCATGGTTACAAAGTTGACCTTGCTAGTCCAGGAATTTCATGTAGAAATCAGGAGCTATGAAAGTTGTTAACAATTCAGCTGTTTCTAAAAGAGGCGAACATCTAATATAGGGTGAGAAAAATGGTTTAATGCAGCTAAGAGAAAAATATGAAGGCAAAGCATACAGGCAAGCCCTTCTGAGAGAGACACATCAGGAGCATAAAATTGGCAGTTCTCCAATCACAATTAGGGAAGATCTGAAATCTCCAAGATTCTGTCTCTCTCTTTATCTTAATTAACAAAGAAAAGACTTGTTCTCTTTCCCTAATGGATTATCCATAAACTAGAAAATCAAGCTTTTGGGAGACACAGATAATAAAAAGAGAGAAGGGAAAGAGAGAAAAGGGCATCCTGAAGACCAAGAGGTATATTAATTAAGCTTTCATAATCCATTAATTCATTCATTCTCAAAGTCCTTTTTTTTGTGAAGTGTAAGGAATAAAAGATATATATGACAGATATATTTTCCATCACAGAGTTTACTGTCTACTGTGGGGAGGTGGGATGTGAGCATGTGAACACGAACAATTAATAAGCAAGCCTTATCAGTGTGTATAGACTGTACTGGTTACATAAATCACTTGAAGATCTCATTAAAATGAGGATTCTGATTCATTATACATGAGGTTCTGAATTTCTCAAAGGACTCAGGTGAGATCCATGATGTTGGCTTGAGAACCCCACTTGACATGGCAAGGAGCTAGAATGTGATAAACATGAAAAGAAAGTGACGATATAAAGCAAGTTTCAGCAGATGATGGCCTGTGGGTCAAATATGGCTCTCTGTCTATTTTTGTATGACCTGTGAACTAAGTATGGTTATATACATTTAAGTGGTTGGGAAAAAACATGCTATCTCATGACAACTGCTGCTGCTGCTGCTAAGTCACTTCAGTCGTGTCCGACTCTGTGCGACCCCATAGACAGCAGCCCACCAGGCTCCCCCATCCTTGGGATTCTCCAGGCAAGAACACTGGAGTGGGTTGCCATTTCCTTCTCCAGTGCATGAAAGTGAAAGATGAAAGTGAAGTCACTCAGTCACGTCCGACTGTTAGCGACTCCATGGACTGCAGCCTACCAGGCTCCTCCTTCCATAGGATTTTCCAGGCAAGAGTACTGGAGTGGGGTGCCATTGCCTTCTCCCTCATGACAACTAAATATATATATATATATATATATATATATATATATATTTCAAATTTTAATGTCATAAGTAATACTTCAGTGGAACATGGACACACCCATTCCTTTACATATAGGGTTGTGACTGTTTCCCATACAAAGGAAACATTGAGCAGTTACAACTGAAACCATATGGCCTGCAAAACCTAAAATATTTATTCTTTGACCTTTTACAGGAAGACTTTATTTTCCACTGGTATAATATATTAAAGGATTTCAGGGGAGAAAGAAAGACCAGATTCTGCTCGATTGATCAGGGGAAACCTCAAGGAGAAAGTGCATCTGAGTGGTAACTGCATCTGATTTGGAAGTGCATTTGAGTAGTTAGGAATAGATAGACAGGGCAGGACTGAACAGCTGTGTTTAGGGAAGAAAGAATTCTAGTAGGTACAAAGTCTTGGGAATGGGAAAAGCAGAGGTTGTGACTACAGATCTCAGTGTCAAAACATAAACAAACCAGGCAACTGACCAGAATGCCAATGTGACAGCATCCTTAAAACTTCCCTTTGAATAAGAGAAATGATCTGACACAATGAAACCCCACTCACAGCTCTGGGAAGATAAAACAGCTGAGTTACACATGTATCTGTGAGCAACAAAAAAGCACAGGCATAACATTGGAGTGAGAGCTTGGGACCCAGTATTCTCAAAGTTGGGTAGTGACACTGCCTCTAAGGGATTGTTGGGGTATGTGTGTTTTGGGCTATCAGAATAACTGGAGAATATCTGTTGACATTTACTGCCTAGGTGCCAGAGATGCTAAAAGCAACTGTAATGAAAAACAGAGGACTGTAATTCTGGGCAACATCAATTTTTTTTTTCTTTCTAAATATCAATAGCACTCCCACTAACAATTTCAGGCTAGGACTCTGCTTTGGTGCAGAAAGTCATTGGGTTGAGGAATAAAAAGACTGGATGAAGGGAATGCCACTCACATGGATACTGATGCTGATGCTTGGCTGAAAGGCTCTTATTTTTCCCCTCAGATTCCAAGGGAAGCCAAAATCCCAGATAATGCACAAATTCAAAGGGAGCCTATGTTTTACATGATAATTACAGTGCCCATGAAAGATAAGATTTGGGTAGGGATAAAGGTCTATGGCTACCATTTACCCATGATCACTGTGCACAGTGGCTAGATCGCTGGCCTTAAAATCAGAAACAGCTTGGTATGATTTCAGTTTTGTCTTTTCTGAGCTGAGTAACCCTTAGTCAACTATTTAAATATTCTTAACCTTATTTTCCTGGCCTGTAAAATGGGTATAGTGAAGGATTGTTAAAAAGATTGACTGAGATAAACTTTGGGACAGGCTTAGCACAATATTTGGGCCCATAGTGGTGCCCAATAAATGTGTTTCCTCTTTCTCTGCTTTGATGATCACATATGGGTTTTTCTCTGCCAAAAGATTTGCTGTTATAGGCTGGTTGGCAAAATTAGACAGGAATCAATTTTAGCCAAGCATGACAATTGGTGTAAGGCAGTGTTTCTTTACCTTAGTACTATTAATTTTAGTTAACTTAGTACTATTAATTTTGGGCTTGACAATTGTTGTGAGGCTGTCTTGTGCATTGGGGGATTTTTAGAGGCATCCCTGGCATCTACCCTCCTATGGGGGAGCAAAGTTGTGCATGGTTGAAAACCATTGGTTAGGGTGAGTGAAGTGGGTTATAGTTGTTTTGAATGAAAGGAGAAACATGGATTGATTTTTTTCTAAATCAAAATTTTGACTACAGATCTCAAAACTCTGTGGCCTGTAAATACCACAACACACCCCATTTTCATTCCATGCCAGCCACTGTACTTGGTCCTGAGGACAAGTCATGGCTGCTGTACTTTAGGTGAAGATAACCTGCTTCACAGAGTCTAAGATCATGGCATCTGATTTCATCACTTCATGGCAAATAGAAGGGTAAAAGTGGAAGCAGTGAGGAATTTTCTTTTCTTGGTTTCTAAAATTCTAAACTTACTGTGGATGGTATCTGAAGCCATGAAATTAGAAAATGTTTGCTTCTTGGAAGGAAAACTATGACAAAGCTAGACAGTGTATTAAAAAGCAAAGACATCATTTTGCCTACAAAGGTCCATGTAATTGAAGCTATGATCTTTCCAGTAGTCATGTACAAATGAGAAAATTGGGTGATAAAGAAGGAAGAATACCAAAGAATTGATGCTTTCGAACTATGGTGCTGGAGAAGACTCTCAAGAGTCCATTGGACAGCAAGGAGATCAAATCAGTCAATCCTGAAGGAAATCAGCCCTGAATATTCACAGGAAGGATTGATGCTAAAGCTGAAGGCCCTTAACTTCGGCCATCTGATACAAGGAGCTAACTCATTGAAAAAGACCTTGATACTGAGAAGACTGACAGCAAGAGGAGAAGAGGATGGCAGAGAATAAGATGTCAGGATGGCATCACCAATTCAATGGATGTGAACCTGGGCAAACTCTGGGAGATCATGAGGGACAGGAAGGCCTGGCATGTTGCACTCCATGGGGTCACAAAGAATTGGACACGACTTAGCAACTAAACAACAGGAAAGAAAGTTCTTCAAATTCTGACCACCAGGCAGCTATTCATTTTCCAGGTAAAGGCTGGCACTCAGTTCAGTTCAGTTCTGTCGCTCAGTCGTGTCCAACTCTTAGCGACCCCATGAATCACAGCACGCCAGGCCTCCCTATCCATCACCATCTCTCGGAGTTCACTCAGACTCACGTCCATTGAGTCCGTGATGCCATCCAGCCAGATCATCCTCGTTTGTCCCCTTCTCCTCCCATCCCCAATCCCTCCCAGTATCAGAGTCTTTTCCAATGAGTCAACTCTTCACATGAGGTGGCCAAAGTATAGGAGTTTCAGCTTTAGCATCATTCCTTCCAAAGAAATCCCAGGGTTGATCTTCAGAATGGACTGGTTGGATCTCCTTGCAGTCCAAGGGACTCTCAAGAGTCTTCTCCAACACCAAAGTTCAAAAGCATCGATTCTTCGGTGCTGAGCTTTCTTCACAGTCCAACTTTCACATCCATACATGACCACAGGAAAAACCATAGCCTTGACTAGGCGGACCTTAGTCGGCAAAGTAATATCTCTGCTTTTGAATATACTGTCCAGGTTGGTCATAACTTTTCTTCCAAGGAGTAAGTGTCTTTTAATTTCATGGCTGCAGTCAACATCTGCAGTGATTTTGGAGCCCAAAAAAATAAAGTTTGACACTGTTTCCACTGTTTACCATCTATTTCCCATGAAGTGATCGGACCGGATGCCATGATCTTCGTTTTCTGAATGTTGAGCTTTAAGCCAACTTTTTCGCTCTCCTTCTTCACCTTCATCAAGAGGCTTTTTAGCTCCTCCTCACTTTCTGCCATAAGGGTGGTGTCATCAGCATATTGGAGGCTATTGATATTTCTCCCGGCAATCTTGATTCCAGCTTGTGTTTCTTCCAGTCCAGCGTTTCTCATGATGTACTCTGCATATAAGTTAAATAAGCAGGGAGACAATATACAGCCTTGATGTACTCCTTTTTCTATTTGGAACCAGTCTGTTGTTCTATGTTCAGTTCTAACTGTTGCTTCCTGACCTGCATACAGATTTCTCAAGAGGCAGGTTAGGTGGTCTGGTATTCCCATCTCTTTCAGAATTTTCCACAGTTTTTTGTGATCCACACAGTCAAAGGCTTTGTCATAGTCAGTAAAGCAGAAATAGATGTTTTTCTGGAACTCTCTTGCTTTTTTCATGATCCAGCAGATGTTGGCAATTTGATCTCTGGTTCCTCTGCCTGTTCTAAAACCAGCTTGAACATCAGGGAGTTCACGGTTCACATATTGCTGAAGCCTGGCTTGGAGAATTTTGAGCATTACTTTACTAGTGTGTGAGATGCGTGCAATTGTGCGGTAGTTTGAGCATTCTTTGGCATTGCCTTTCTTTGGAATTGGAATGAAAACTGACCTTTTCCAGTCCTGTGGCCACTGCTGAGTTTTCCAAATTTGCTGGCATATTGAGTGCAGCACTTTCACAGCATCATCTTCCAGGATTTGAAACCGCTCAACTGGAATTCCATCACCTCCACTAGCTTTGTTCTTAGTGATGCTTTCTAAGGCCCACTTGACTTCACATTCCAATATGTCTGGCTCTAGATTAGTGATCACATCCTCATGAGTATCTGGGTCGTGAAGATCTTTTCTGTACAGTTCTTCTGTGTATTCTTGCCACCCCTTCTTAATATCTTCTGCTTCTGTTAGGTCCATACCATTTCTATCCTTTATCGAGCCCATCTTTGCATGAAATGTTCCCTTGGTAGCTCTAATTCTCTTGAAGAGATCTCTAGTATTTCCCATTCTGTTGCTTTCCTCTATCTCTTTGCATTGATTGCTGAAGAAGGCTTTCTCATCTCTTCTTGCTATTCCTTGGAACTCTGCATTCAGATGCTTATATCTTTTCTTTTCTCCTTTGTTTTTCACCTCTCTTCTTTTCAGTGCTATTTGTAAGGCTTCTCCAGACAGCCATTTTGCTTTTTTGCATTTCTTTTCCATGGGGATGGTCTTGATCCCTGTCTCCTGTACAATGTCACGAACCTCATTCCATGGTTCATCAGGAACTCTATCAGATCTAGGCCCTTAAATCTATTTCTCACTTCCACTGTATAACCCTGGCACTATGTCTCTGGAAAACATTTGGTTGGGCATCTGAACCGATAAGATGGGAGAGTAGGTAGATTTATGCTCATGTTTTATCTGAAAAGGAATGGCTACTCACTCCAGTATTCTTTCCTGGAGAATTCCATGGACAGAAGAGCCTGGTGGGTTACTGTCCATGAGGTCACAAAGAGTCAGACATGTCTCATCAGCTAACATTTGTCCACATTCACTTTTTAATCTGAATGCTGGGACCCTCTGGCAAAATGGAAGTGAGGATAGATTTATCTTAGAGAATGAAGTTTGTTTGATAGGAGAGATTATGTGGGTGTGTATTTTTTATATAAGTGCAAAACACTCAAAGCTCAAAGCAGAAGGTAGGTTTCATAAATAAGTAGACAAGTAAAATAAATGCATTAATCTAGATATTCCTGCTCCTTGAATAAGGTGAAAAGGAATGGTGAAATAAATTTATTTAAGAGAATTATAGAAACAGTGGATTCTTCTTCAAACTACCCAAAGGCTTAACTTCCACCCTGATCCACCCAAGGCCATGTTCTCTACGAGAAAGTTCCAGAACTTTGGCATTGGAAGCTGAAGATTGTCTTCTTAATACCAATAATCAGAAGTAAAGAAATAGAAAAATAGAGCATGACTTTGATGAAGGCAGAGAGAAGAAATCTAAAGTTTAGAAAAGGCTGCTTTGTGCCAAGTGCTTGATGCATACACCATCTTATTATATTTAATTCAAACAAAAATTCCATGGGCCAATCATTTCTAAACTTGTCCACTAATAGGAACTATCATATATGCGTATTATAAATCCATATTTGAGTTCTACCCTCAGAACTTCTGAATCTGACTTTCTGGGGGAAAAGGAAAATGTGCATTTTTAACTATAACCTCAGGAGTTTTTAACAGCAAACTGTAATCTATCATCCCTAGTTATAGATGTGGAAACTGGGTATTGCCTGAATTCTAATTCTAAATCCTTCCTGTGGCTTCACACTGCTTGCTTAGAAATGACAGGTCCAATTTAAACAGACAAAGTGTTGTTGTTTAGTCGCTCAGTGCTGTCCAACTCTTTACCCCATGGATTGAAACATGCCAGGCTTTCCTGTCCATTTTATAGAACTTGCTCAAACTCATGTCCATTGAATTAGTGATGACATTCAACCATCTCATCCTCTGTTGTTCCCCTCTCCTCTTGTTTTCAATCTTTCCCAACATCAGAGTCTTTTCCAATGAGCCAGCTCTTCGCATCAGAAGAATTGGAGCTTCAGCTTCAGCATCAGTCCCTTCAGTGAATGGTCAGAGTTGATTTCCTTTAGTATTGACTGATTTGATCTCCTTGCTGTCCAAGGGACTCTCAAGAGTCTTCTCCAACACCACAGGTCAAAGGCATCAATTCTCCAATGCTCAGCCTTCTACATGGTCCAGCTCTCACAACTGTACAAGACTACTGGAAAAACCACAGCTTTGACTATACAGACCTTGGGCCTTCCCCTTGTGACTCAGCTGGTAAAGAATCCACCCACAATGCAGGACACCTGGATTCAATCCATGGATTTGGAAGATCCAGTGGAAAAGGTAATGGCTACCCACTCCAATATTCTGGCCTGGAGAATTCCATGGGCTGACTGTGGCTCAGATCATGAACTCCTTATTTCCAAACTCAGACTTAAATTGAAGAAAGTAGGGAAAACCGCTAGACGATTCAGGTATGACCTAAATCAAATCCCTTATGATTATACAGTGGAAGTGAGAAATAGATTTAAGGGCCTAGATCTGATAGATAGAGTTCCTGATGAACTATGGAATGAGGTTCGTGACACTGTACAGGAGACAGGGATCAAGACCATCCCCATGGAAAAGAAATGCAAAAAAGCAAAATGGCTGTCTGGAGAAGCCTTACAAATAGCACTGAAAAGAAGAGAGGTGAAAAACAAAGGAGAAAAGAAAAGATATAAGCATGTGAATGCAGAGTTCCAAAGAATAGCAAGAAGAGATAAGAGAGCCTTCTTCAGCAATCAATGCAAAGAGATAGAGGAAAACAACAGAATGGGAAACACTAGAGATCTCTTCAAGAGAATTAGAGCTACCAAGGGAACATTTCATGCAAAGATGGGCTCGATAAAGGATAGAAATGGTATGGACCTAACAGAAGCAGAAGATATTAAGAAGAGGTGGCAAGAATACACAGAAGAACTGTACAGAAAAGATCTTCACGACCCAGATAATCATGAGGATGTGATCACTAATCTAGAGCCAGACATCTTGGAATGTGAAGTCAAGTGGGCCTTAGAAAGCATCACTAAGAACAAAGCTAGTGGAGGTGATGGAATTCCNCGTGCAGGTGACGCCATTTCACTGTGAGGTAGTCCACACTCCAAACACGCTTGCGGTGGCAGCCTAGTCACCACTCTGTATCTGACTCTTGCAACCCCAAGGACTGTCACCTGCTAGGCTCCTCTGTCCATGGAATTTCCCAGGCAAGAATACTGAAGCGGGTGGCCAGTCCCTTCTCCAGGGCACCATTCTGATCTACGGATCAAACCTTTGACTCCTGCATTGCCAGAGTATTCTTTATCACTGAGCCACCAGGGATGCCCTTTTACTAATGAATATTGTAATGTTTCCTGTGCCCATTACTATTATAGACATAGTTCACACGTGTCTGCTCTATGGCTTGGGTAACAATTAATAAAGCCTAGGGAATGAACACAGTCGATATGCCTATTAACCAAAAACAACAGTTTCTGTCATTCTGTATCTGAGCCAACATTTTTACTGTCATTTTTAAATGTTTACTCAACTGTATGGAAAAGTGCTTGATTATGATTCTAATATGCATTCAATTTATTACAAATGAGCTTGGCCATCTTTTAAAGTTTTCATTGGATATTCGTATTTTACCTTCCATGAAATAACTGTTTATGTCTTTTTCACATCTTTCATTATTTAGCTTTGGAAGGTCTTTATATTGATTGCACACAGCATCTACTTCGTGTCTTTTCTCTCATTCTTTTATGATGACTTTAATGGCCAGTTCTTAATCATAGCATGTTTATATTTCTCAGTCTTTTCTTCATGGCTTCCACTCTGTGTGTCTTTTAAAGCCCTTCATCACCCTGACATCATAAGAGCATTTTATGTTCAGTTCCAAAGATTTTCTGTGTGTGTCTCACCCTGAATTTCATTTGACCTGGAACTGATGTGTCTGCATTGATTCTGAAGGGAAGCAGANGCCTGGTGTGCTGCGATTCATGGGGTTGCAAAGAGTCGGACACGACTGAGCGACTGAACTGAACTGAACCCACAATCCCCAAAATCTACCTATTAGATATGATCTCTCTTGGCTTACTTTCTTTCCATTTTAAATATTTGCCTGATATAAAAATTACTGTTTCCCAGCTAGCTCAGTTGTTAGAGCATGAGAGTATTAAAAGGTATCAGCTTTGTTTCATCAAATTGTTATTGATGAGCATTTAAAATGATTTCTCATTTTAGAACAAACATTCAAACAGGTAAAACTTTGTAGCTTGTTATCTACTTGGTATAAATCCCCCAGAAATGAGAAATGAAATCCCTAGGCCAAATAGGAAACATTTGGAAGGGTTTTGATTTGTATGTGTCACCAAAGAAGCAAACAAGACAAATTGTAGAGTGTGCAGATCTTCATGAGTGAACACAACAGCCTTTGTTCATGGGTAAGATACTATGTTGAAAGAGTCTTACCTCTTTGTGGGGAAGAAAATATTATTTCACTCTTCATTTGTTTTCTATTTTCTGGCAACAATTTATATTTTTCATTTTAACTTTCCTACTTATGTATCTTGCCAATTTTTCTGCTAAAGTGTTTACACTGCTATATATTTATAGGAGTTATTTATTAGGAATACCAGACCTCTATCAGCTGTTAGCAATTACACTCTTGGGGTGGGGGAAGCAGTAACATTCTGAGCTTGTTACTGTGCTCTCTCTTTTTGACAAACGAGAGTTTAACGATATTGTGTAGTAAAACTGTTTAAACTTTTTCTGTGTAGTTTGGCATGTAGGATAATATTATTTACTTGTAGCTCCCTTAACAAAAGACCACAGGCTGGAGGGGAGCAGGGAAGGAATGTTAAGCAGCAAAAATGGATTTCCTCACAGTTTTGGAGGCTGGAAGCCCCAGGTCAAGTCGTGATGAGCTGTGGTTTCTCCTGAGGCCTCTCCCTGGCCTGGCGGAGGCAACCTCCTCGGTGTGTGCTCACATCATCTGCCCTGTGTACACACAGCCTGTGTTCTTTGTGGCTCCAAATTTCCTCTTTCATAAGGAAGGGGCACAGTCTGATTGGGTTAGAGTCCACTTTAACAGCCTCACTTTACTGTTTAACTCTTTAAAGGCCATAGATATATGTTTAGTCACACTTTGACATACTAGGGGTTAGGGCTTAAACATATGAACTTGGGGGACAAAACTCAGTTCATAACAGTTTATAAATATCTTCTTTGTCTCGTGATCATAGAAATATTTTTAGTTTTCATCTTGAAGTTCATGCCATCATGTTTTCTATTTATATTCCACTTGGAATTTATTTGGATGTGCGGTATTTGGGGGGGTGGGATACATACAGAAAATGCATAGGTAATACAAAAGTATTTAAATATAAAAGAGTAAAAAAGAAGCCATATTCACACCACTTGTCTTCAGAAATCGGACATTCTAATTCCTCTGTATCTCAACCCTCTGACCTTTCCCGGTTTTTATTAGAGATTCCCACTTGCATATGAATTCCTAAAACACGCTCTGGCTTTTCCTTTTTTTGTCTTTGAGTTGTCTATAAGTTGAGTCACACAATGATTATCCTCTTGTGCCTTGATTGTTGTTATTTTGCTCCCAGTATGGGTTCCTGAGCTTTGCTCCATGTTACCGCGTGCAGGTGACGCCATTTCACTGTGAGGTAGTCCACACTCCAAACACGCTTGCGGTGGCAGCCTAGTCACCACTCTGTATCTGACTCTTGCAACCCCAAGGACTGTCACCTGCTAGGCTCCTCTGTCCATGGAATTTCCCAGGCAAGAATACTGAAGCGGGTGGCCAGTCCCTTCTCCAGGGCACCATTCTGATCTACGGATCAAACCTTTGACTCCTGCATTGCCAGAGTATTCTTTATCACTGAGCCACCAGGGATGCCCTTTTACTAATGAATATTGTAATGTTTCCTGTGCCCATTACTATTATAGACATAGTTCACACGTGTCTGCTCTATGGCTTGGGTAACAATTAATAAAGCCTAGGGAATGAACACAGTCGATATGCCTATTAACCAAAAACAACAGTTTCTGTCATTCTGTATCTGAGCCAACATTTTTACTGTCATTTTTAAATGTTTACTCAACTGTATGGAAAAGTGCTTGATTATGATTCTAATATGCATTCAATTTATTACAAATGAGCTTGGCCATCTTTTAAAGTTTTCATTGGATATTCGTATTTTACCTTCCATGAAATAACTGTTTATGTCTTTTTCACATCTTTCATTATTTAGCTTTGGAAGGTCTTTATATTGATTGCACACAGCATCTACTTCGTGTCTTTTCTCTCATTCTTTTATGATGACTTTAATGGCCAGTTCTTAATCATAGCATGTTTATATTTCTCAGTCTTTTCTTCATGGCTTCCACTCTGTGTGTCTTTTAAAGCCCTTCATCACCCTGACATCATAAGAGCATTTTATGTTCAGTTCCAAAGATTTTCTGTGTGTGTCTCACCCTGAATTTCATTTGACCTGGAACTGATGTGTCTGCATTGATTCTGAAGGGAAGCAGACTCTTCTCCAGCAAAACCTGTGGAAACCAGCGGCCACACAGCCCACTCTTTCCGTCTCCTCCCTCCCACAGCCTCAACTTGGACTGAAGGAGAACTGAAGACAGGAAGGATAAGACAGGGCAGACAGAGACGGGGCCGATGTTTTCCATGAGTGGTGTGCAGTCTTCCTCTAAAAGGCGGCATTTGAGTAAAGACCATGCAGACTGAGGGAACGAGGCATTTATCGCTGGAAGAGAAGCACGTTTCAGCAAAACACGGGGAAAGTGGAAATCCTCTGCACAGCGAAGTGCTCAGAGATTTCAGAGACGACGAGGTGGCCGATGCGGTCTGTGTGTGTGCAGGTGCGCCAGGGGCGAGGACACCAGGAGCCTGGCTCATTGTCCCGAGCTTCTGCCCTCAGGTCAGCCCCACCCCTGCCTGCTTAGAAAGCGTCTTGTTTTTAAGGAAACAACTTGGCTGTCCCTCTGACTCCTAGACCTAGCAAGGGGACAGGCCCCTGCGTTGTGGTGGAGCTTACTTTCTGTTACATCATGAAAGGACGAGTGTCTCAGAGAGGAGGCTTTCGGTTTATCTTGTTCTTTGCATGGTCACTTCGCAATACGTGCTAAATCATGAACAAATGAGTGCAAAGCAGTGATGGCGGCGTTTCCTTCTGACGTCACCTGCCCCAGCAGGACGAGGTGCAGCAGGAGCGCAGGGCCGCCGCCCACAGACTCCGTGAGCGGGCAGGGCTGCTTGCCCTCGAAGGGGCCCGCGGAGGAGTCTCAGCCGCAGCTCCCTGCTGGCCCGGGCCGCTCTGCTCTGCTCTCTGTCCCTGAGTCAGCACTGCCGTCTGCGGGCTCTGTGGGCTGACCTCCCGCCTCGCTTGCCTTTCCTTGTCTCCTCTCGGCTGTCCCAGATTCACGGGTGCCCATCTGAACCAGAGAACCGAGACCTGAACTCATTGCCCGCTGAGGGCTGAAACCCTTCTGGTTGGTTCGTGTTGTTTCAGACAACACAGGCGTTAGTCTGTCCCCTGGACAGAGGCGCTGGCGGTCTCAGACAGCCGCCTGCCGTTGCGCCTTGCCTTCCGCCTCCTCGGTGGTCCTGCATGTGGGCGCCGCTGGTGCTCCTCACACCAACTCCCGGAGGGTGAGTCGTGTCCAGCCCCGGCCTGGAGGCTGCAGTGGTTGGTGAGCAGAGACCTGGTCAACGTGGTCATGGCATCAGGGTGAGCGGAGGGGCAAAGGTGCCCTCGAACAGGGGAGTCACGCAGCACGGCCCGAGGCCCGGGGGGGGTGGGAGGGACGGAGCTTCCCCAGGGGCCGAGACTCCCGAGGGTCGGCGGGAGCCCTGAGAAGCGGATGCTCCAAAGACAGTGTGGAAGCTGGATCTTGCGTGTGAACCAAGAGCAGCAAAGTCACCGCAAGAGAAAAGCGAGGGAGGGAAAGAGAAGCAGCGTGCGGAAGAGGCAGAGCACAGAGCCCCGGATGTGCGGAAGGAGTCCCGTCGGAAGAGAAGGGGAACGGACAGGACAGAGGCCAGGCGGCAAAGGGCCGTGCAGGGTCCAGCAGAGGGTCCGCAGCCTCGGCCGCTCTGCGGCCCGTGGAGTCGGGGAGGGTGAAGTCGTTGTGTAGGAAAGCAGCATAGAACTTCATAATGCCATGCCCTTGATTAATAAATCTTTCAAATTCTTCTGTTCCTGCAGAAAGTCTTAAGTACTTCCTTTAAGACACTATGTATGAAGACCTGAGTATTAAATGACCTCGTGCTCCACCTGGTCATGCGGCTTAGAGTTAAAGACGCCCCGAGGTGTGCCTCAGCTCGGCCTCACAGGGGCTGGGCCTCAGGGCATGTCCCTCACCCCACCCAAGCCTCCGCGCCCTTAGTTCTAAAATGGACACAATCATGTTATCTTGATGATTATAAGAGTACTCTTATTCTTGAAAGAATAAGAAACCCCATGTGGCGTTCTGCAATGCCTGTGAAAAGGGCATGCAAGCATCCCGGTGTCCTTCAGTCACCCAGTTGTGTCTGACTCCGTGCAACCCCACGGGCTGCAGCGATCAGATTTCCCTGTCCTTCACCGTCTCTTGGAGTTCGTCCAAACTCATGTCCACTGAGTTGATGATGCCATTCAACCATCTCATCATACTTATCATGTATTTTATATTTTCACTGGGAAATTAGAGATGCTTTGCTAAAGACATCCTAATGACTGAACTGGGTACATACATAGGTTTTCTTGACTTCCTGCAATGAATCCCCACATCAAGCAGCCTCGTTCCATTTTATTCCTCTCCATCTTGGTCTGCACTCTTGGTATCATCTAGCTCCTCTTCCCTTTCCCCTTTCAGAGTTTGATGTGTCCTAAATGGCAAGTTTTGTCTCCAGTTGTGGCCAGTGTGAAATGTTAGGCATCCACCACTGGGAACATGTAAAGAGGAATAAACTATGGGGGGTCCAACCATCCTGTAAACAAGGAGATTTAAGAGCTCACTTTCAGTTGACAGCATTTCTAAATCCATTTAAAAATCGAAATGGAGTAACTGTGCTTCAGGGGTCCATAGAGAGCTGGGTGCCTTTTGTGAATGAGGTTTCAAACACATCCCTGCATCCCTGAGAACTTGAGTTTCCTAAGTTGCATCAAACTCAAGGACATTACTAGTCATTTTCCAAACCACATCTGCCCAGCAGCCACCAGTTACAACCCTGTAGTTTCCAAGTCTCCCACCATCACATCCGTGTATCATTTTGAACCCGAGTCAACCTTTGTCCAACAAGCCCCTTCCTGATAGCCTCCTGACAACTTAGGCGACCTTGAAGGTTTCTGTCTCTGTAGACTCCCCCCACTTTGTAGTCTGGCAGGACACAATTCAAGTGCTTCTTGGGTTCATGTCTCCCAGGCTGATTCTTAAAAAGCTCCAGACAAAAGCCTCTATGTTTCAAGCAGGACACGAGGACTGCTTTCTGGGAACTCACGGTTAACACAGGGCGGCTTTTCTGTCTGCTTCCTGTGTTCAGGGCACCGTTCTCCAGGAGGTCAAAGTTCACACTCTGTTTCTTCCCAGGACCTGTGCTGAGCGTTTATTCACGTAAAAGTGCTTCAGCTGAGTAATGTATACTTCACTTCATTCAGTTCAGTCACTCAGTCANCCCTGCATCCCTGAGAACTTGAGTTTCCTAAGTTGCATCAAACTCAAGGACATTACTAGTCATTTTCCAAACCACATCTGCCCAGCAGCCACCAGTTACAACCCTGTAGTTTCCAAGTCTCCCACCATCACATCCGTGTATCATTTTGAACCCGAGTCAACCTTTGTCCAACAAGCCCCTTCCTGATAGCCTCCTGACAACTTAGGCGACCTTGAAGGTTTCTGTCTCTGTAGACTCCCCCCACTTTGTAGTCTGGCAGGACACAATTCAAGTGCTTCTTGGGTTCATGTCTCCCAGGCTGATTCTTAAAAAGCTCCAGACAAAAGTCTCTATGTTTCAAGCAGGACACGAGGACTGCTTTCTGGGAACTCACGGTTAACACAGGGCGGCTTTTCTGTCTGCTTCCTGTGTTCAGGGCACCGTTCTCCAGGAGGTCAAAGTTCACACTCTGTTTCTTCCCAGGACCTGTGCTGAGCGTTTATTCACGTAAAAGTGCTTCAGCTGAGTAATGTATACTTCACTTCATTCAGTTCAGTCACTCAGTCATGTCTGACTCTTTGCGACCCCATGAATCGCAGCACGCCAGGCCGCCCTGTTCATCACCAACTCCCGGAGTTCACTCAGACTCACATCCATTGAGTCAGTGATACCATCCAGCCATCTCATCCTCTGTCTACCCCTTCTCCTCCTGCCCCCAATCCCACCCAGCATCAGAGTCTTTTCCAATGAGTCAACTCTTTGCTTGAGGTGGCCAAAGTACTGGAGTTTCAGCTTTAGCATCATTCCCTTCAAAGAAATCCCAGGACCGATCTCCTTCAGAATGGACTGGTTGGATCTCCTTGCAGTCCAAGAGACTCTCAAGAGTCTTCTCCAACACCACAGTTCAAAAGCATCAATTCTTCGGCGCTCAGCCTTCTTCACAGTTCAACTCTCACATCCATACATGACCACAGGAAAAACCATAGCCTTGACTAGACAGACCTTAGTTAGCAAAGTAATGTCTCTGCTTTTGAATATGCTATCTAGGTTGGTCATAACTTTTCTCCCAAGGAATTCTCCAGGCCAGAATACTGGAGTGGATAGCCTTTCCTTTCTCCAGGGGGTCTTCCCAACCCAGGGATCAAACCCGGGTCTCCTGCATTGCAGGCAGATTCTTTCCCAGCTGAGCCACAAGTGAAGCCCTCCAAGGAGTAAGCGTCTTTTAATTTCATGGCTGCAGTCACCATCTGCAGTGATTTTGGAACCCCCAAAAATAAAATCTGACACTGTTTCCACTGTTTCCCCATCTATTTACCATGAAGTGATTAATATGTAGCTATTTAACAGATCTTCTCTCACAGGTACTTACAAAACTTGATGCTGTATACCTTGACAAATTATTTGAATTTTTCCAAAGCATTAACAAAGGAAATTTTACTTAGCAAATTTTAAGAACTTGTTGGCTTTACTCAGTGAACCATGAGTCTAACACCATTCCATCTTGCAAACACAAAGGCGCTCCAACGGCTGAAGAATGTAGATTTATAGGCAGAAGGGAGCAGGAGCCAGGAAGTTACACTAGGTAAGAAGTAATCTCTGTTCTTTCCAGTCATATCTGGATCACAAGTTTCTTCTTGAGATGCATGTTCAAAAAATGGAGGCACTTAGCGTGATCTGAGGATGGAGTTTTAGGCCCTCTGACATCAAAAGGTAAGTCGTCAAATCCAGTTTTAGGGGTGATGGGTCCCAACCAGTCTTTGTTGGACTTGAGCAGAATCAAACTCAAAGTTCCTGGAAACAAATATCAGCCCCTCCTATAACTACAGTGACCCACAGACAGAAGCTTTATCTATAGCAGTGGTTAAGAAGTCTTGTGATATATTCTCTAGGCTATGTGAAGCTTAGAGTGTACACAGTTAAGTACAGAAAAAATACCTAACCCCAGTTACATCAATTGAAACAGCTTTTCAACAAGCAGAGAGGTGTTCAACATTTTTATCCCCATCTGCTGCTCTGTAAGGCAAACTCATGGCTGTCTGTTAGTCACCAGTTTCTGTTAACCTAAAGGGGCATAGCTTGAAGATGAGCTCTGTAGCCCTATGACTTGTGGCTTCAATATTGTTTCCATGAGAAGTAGGAGGTTCTTTGCGTCTAGCTCCACACACCCAGGATTCTAGAAGCTGTGTCAAATATCACGTGATCCAAAAAGTCCCCCGAAGGGCTGAACGTGGACAAACTTTGAAGCGCAGTCACTCAGTCGCGTCCAGCTCCGCGACCCCGTGGACCATAGCGTCCTGGGCTTCTCCCGGCCAGAACACTGGAGCGGGCAGCCTTTCCCTTCTCCAGAGGATCTTCCCGACCCAGGAATTGACCTGGGGGCTCCTGCATTGCAGGCGGATTCTTTGCCAAGTGAGCTGTGGGGGCAGCCACGGTGAGCTTATTTATCACGGACTCTGAATTGTCTCAGTTGTCAGCATTGCTGGCATGATTTACAAAGAGCTGCAAGTGTCTGAATCATGGGCTGAAGGGCTCCAGTTTTTCCCTCGCTTGAATAATGATTGTTTGTTGGAAGTAAGAGAACATGAGAAATTATTTTCCACATCCCTGGATACCACACAGATTCTTAGAGCAGAGTTTACTGTTGAGCCTAAAAATGGACTGAAGCGAAAGCAGACTCGTGAGTCCTGACCACTCTTTCCACTGCTCTTCGTTCATTTCCCCGCTGCAGGCTCCTTTCCTCGCAGGAGCAGGAGTGATGCAATACTTTAACGATGTATTCAACTGACCAAAGTTGTCATTCGGTTTTCCTGTAAGTAGTGCTTTGTTGTCTTTGCTGCTGCTGCTAAATCGCTTCAGTCGTGTCCGACTCTGTGCGACGCCATAGACGGCAGCCCACCAGGCTCTTGTCCCTGGGATTCTCCAGGCAAGAACACTGGAGGGGGTTGCCATTTCCTTCTCCAATGCATGAAAGTGAAAAGTGAAAGCGAAGTCGCTCAGTCGTGTCCACCTCTTAGCGACCCCATGGACTGCAGCCCACCAGGCTCCTCCATCCATGGGATTTTCCAGGGAAGAGTACTGGAGTGGGCTGCCATAACGTCACTCAAAACAATTTTTACTAGATTGTATTGTGACAATTGTCACATCAGTGTGCATTTAAAATAAATCTTTTACAATTGGTAGATTTTGTGTGGCCATTTAAGATTGAAGGGGGGCAACATTTACAGGGTGTAACCCTTTATCATTTCTAGAAAGATAAAACTGCAAATGGAAGGAAAAAAAATACTGTGCATTGTACAGAGGAGGTGTTGTGATTCATCAAAGGTTTCCAAAGTGGTTTGCACAGTTTTATGCTGGAGATTTCTTGATAGACCAGTTGAAGGTGATAGCAATTAAACTGAGACATTCATGGAAAACAAGCAATGTTATACCCCGTGGGAGATAAGCAACATACTCAAAATCGAGTTGAAAATCATTTGCACCAGCTTGGGTATGTTCATTGCTTTGATGTTAAGGCTCTGCATAAGTGAAGTGAAAAAATCTTGACTGTATTTCCACATACAATTCTCTACTTAAATATAATGGAAACATTCCACTTTTAAACAAATTGTGAAGGGCAATGAAAAGTGGGTACTGTACAATAATGTGGAACTGAAGAGATCATGGGCAAAGTTAAATGAACCACCACCAACTGCACCAAAGGCCAATCTTCAACCAAAGAGGGTGTATGTGTATATGGTGGCATTGGAAAACAGTCTCCTGTTATGAGCTCCTTCCAAAAAAACCAAATGATTAATTCCAAGTGCTGCTTCCAATTGAGCCAACTAAAAGCAGTATTCAGTGAAAAGTTTCCAGAAGCAGTCAACAGAAAATGCTTAATCTTCCATCAGGAAAACACAAGACCAAATGTTTCTTTGACGAACAGACAAAAATTGTTCCAGCTTGGCATGGGAGTTCCGATCCATTCACATGTATCTTATTCATCTTAAAATATAATATTCACTAGGCATTGTATCTTAAGATTTCCATTTATTTCTTTAAGAAATTCTTTAAATGGAAAAAAATTAATACCTTAGAAGACTGTAACAAAAACATTGGGAAGAATTCTTTGTTCAGAAAGATTAAAAAGCTTTGGGAAGATGAAATTATGAAGTTGCCTAAAAAATGGCAGAAGGTAGTGAAACAAACAGTGAATATGCTGTTCAGTAAAGCTCTTGGTGAGAAAGAAAATTGTGTCTTTTATTTTTACTTCACAACCAAAAGAACTTTCTGGCCAACCCAATAGCTTCATTGGTTCAGTTCAGTTCAGCAGCTCAGTCAATTCCGACTCTTTGTGACCCCATGGACTGTAGCATGCCAGGCCTCCCTGTCCATCACCAACTCCCAGAGTTTGCTCAAACCCATGTCCATTGAGTCGGGGATGCCATCCAATCATCTCATCCTCTGTCATCCCCTTCTCCCACCTTCAATCTTTCCCAGCATCAGGGTCTTTTCTAATGAGTCAGGTTTTTTTTATGTCAGGTGGCCAAAGTACTGGAGTTTCAGTTTCAGCATCAGTCCTTCCAAAGAATATTCAGGATTGTTTTCCTTTAGGATTGACTGGCTTGATTTCCTTGAAGTTAAAGGGACTCTCAAGAGTCTTCTCCAACACCACATTTCAAAAGCATCAGTTCTTCAGCGCTCAGTTTTCTTTATGGTTGAACTCTCACATCCATACACGACTACTGGAAAAACCACAGCTATGACTAGACGAATCTTTTTCAGCAAAGTAATGTCTCTACTTACTAAAGTAATAGCTTCATGTACATGAATTTTTCAGCTATAGAATAAACAACCATGTTTTGACCTATTCATAACCAAATTTGCTTTGAAGATAAATTAACATGAGTTGGTTTTGTCAACTACAAATTGGCACTTACCAAGAACAATGCCAGTGAGTGAACAGCAAAGGCATTTGCTATCTTCCTCTATGGAGACTGAACCCCATGCTGCTGTAGCTGTTCACCTTCCACACCCCCTGAGGGAGCGCAGGGTGGAGTGAGGCACTTGATCTCCAGGGAATCTGGTGGGACAGGTCTATATAGATAGTTTGGCTGTTTTTAGGAACAGATTTTATTCTCTCAGTCCTTGCACCTCCTCATATCTAGAAGTGAAGTGAAGTCGCTTAGTCGTGTCTGACTCTTCGCAACCCCATGGACTGTAGCCCACCAGGCTCCTCTGTCCATGTGATTTTCCAGGCAAGAATACTGGAGTGGGTTGCCATTTCCTTCTCCAGGAGATCTTCCTGGCGCAGGAATTGAACCTGGATCTCCCGGATTGCAGGCAGACGTTTAACCATCTGAGCCACCAGGAAAATCCCTTCATGGTGACCTCAGATCCTCATGACTAGCAAAAATAAAAAAAAACCCTTTTGTAAAATGAGTGCCTCGTGGCATTGAACTCCCCTTCACCGGAGCCCTAGTGGCTGGCCACCCCCACTGCCACTTGGGAGCGGCCTCCCAGGACTGTCTGAGGTGCTGCCTTCTGGGCTGCAGTANTTTTTTTGTGTTATATTTAATGTTCTAAAAATCTTAAACATAAGGAGCTCTGTTATCCCTCAAAATGATCTTCAGGGATATTAGTAGTCAGAGGAAAACAACCAAAGTAAAGGTGGTCAATATTTTGAAGGAAAGGCTATATTTTGAATAGAAAACTGAAACTGGCAAGTGATCGATGTTCTATTCTTTCTTAGCAGTCATGGAGAAGGCATGTTAGGAACACTGCTTGAAAAGATGAGGAACTGAAATTTCATACGTTTCTTATAATTGCTTGCATTATCCTCATTTGGAAATAATGACACTCTGAAGACAATTAGGGTTTTTAATGCCCAAACATTAAATATTAATCACCTTATAGATTATAATAAATTGGTCAATAAACCAGTTAATAAGCTAGTCTGTCTTTTTAATATATTCATTGTACTTTATCAAGCATCATTTTTAAACTATAATTGCCTGTGAATCCTATAAATGAGTTTATATAGCTTCAAGAAACTTCTAGTATGGAAAATAAATGTGTATGGTAGATAAAGACATTGAAAAAATAAAAACATATCATTATAATGAACTTGCTGTTAGATCATCTAGATTCCCCACCCCCAGAAAATCACTTAAGTATATATATAGATCTGAGCGATGATATAATGAAGATTTATAGAGAACTCTGCCTAATGGTTGCTGAATAAATAACTTTTTCCCTACTAAACGTGAAAAACTTACCAAGATCTTCTTGCCCTCAAAACACACTCAATACACATCAAAGTATTGAATATTACAGGTTACATTGAGGATTAAATTTAAAGGCTTTGTGGGGGCACAGAAGAGGGCTGCTTCACTCCCCACCGCTCCAACGCAAGGCACGAGCCCCCTCGCCCTTCTCCCCTTTTTGCTGATGTGGCAGTGTTTACCAAGGCAGAGCAATAAGATAAATAGGAATATTTTATTTCCTAAGGTATTTTTACTTCCTGTATACTGTTTGTTATATAATAATAGTAGCTACTTACGCTATTTTACCACGGTAAGCTACCTGGTCAACCTTAGCTCTGATCGTCCCTTCCTCTGTGGCAAAGGACACATTAACTTAACTTCTCAAAGTCTCAATTTCCTCCTTTGTAAAACAATCGTGATGTAACATAATACATGGGGCTATACAGAAGACTAGAGAAAATCAAGGGTATCCAATTTTTATCATACGGCCTAAAAGAGTAACTTTACACACAGACCACTATCATTGTGAACAACACATTAGGAAGAGGAAAATGATGAAATTCTGAGGAAGTCTGAGACCTAGATTCTACAGATCATTCTTATAAATTCTACCTTCAAAGTATCACTCAGTTCTCTCACTCAGAATTTCATTATCTTTCACAATATTTCAACACACTCTGACTTCCCCCTGCCTATCCTAATGCAATCCACCCCTCACACAGCTTTGAGACTATTCTAAACTGTGAGGCTGATCGTACTGTCTTCCTGCCAGAGACACTGAGTCCCAAGAGAGGAGTCGATGCTTGCCGGCCACCCAGGGCTCCCTGTCTCACAGGCTCACTGTGACCACTCTGCCCACCTGGGGGCACCACACTGCTCAGCCCACCATGACCAGAGTGCAGAATTCCTTCCACGAGGACGCTTTGTCAAGAGATCCCTTCTGCCTGTCACGCCCTCTTCATTTCTCTGCAGTCAAGTCTCAGTTAAAGTACCCCTTCTTCTGATATCTTCATCGTCTTCCTGACCCCCGACAATATTAAGCAATCTTCTCTGCGCTTCGTTTCATAGCCAGTTTTGCATATTGTTAGTGGGCGTGGTTTTCCCTCTGCTAGACTAGACTGTGAATTTCTTCAGAATCAAATCATTGTACATTTACTTTTGAATTTTCAGTGACCAAACAAAACTGTTGGCTATGCTCAAGTACAAGCTAGATGAATTCAATTAGTTGACTTACCTAAGTGGATGCTAAGTCACTTCAGTCGTGTCCGACTCTGTGTGACCCCATAGACGGCAGCCCACCAGGCTCCTCCGTCCCTGGGATTCTCCAGGCAAGAATACTGGAGTGGGTTGCCGTTTCCTTCTCCAATGCATGAAAGAGAAAAGTGAAAGTGAAGTCGCTCAGTCTGTCCGACTGTTAGCGACCCCATGGACTGCAGCCCACCAGGCTACTCCATCCATTGGATTTTCCAGGCAAGAGTACTGGGGTGGGGTTCCATTGCCTTCCCCTACCTAAGTGGATGTCAACTTTATTTCCCCAACTATAAAATGGATGTTGATCTACTGCTGCTTTGAAGTGATCCTAAATAAAATCCCAAGTAATGTAGTTTGTAAACATGTCTTTAGTGCTCCAAAAAAGGCAAAGTAAAGTAACTCAAAACCAGGTGCTCTGGATGTAGCAGGGGACCCTCTCCTGGGGCAGCAGCTCTCAGGGGGGGTCAGATGGCAGCTCTGACTTACGTGTTGCCAGGAGCCTCCACCCCACCTCTGAGACCTGCTTCCATAGTGAGGATTCCTGCTGTTCTTGTTTAGCTGATGACTGTGGACAGGAAGTGAGCAAAAGGATAAGTGTGGCTGTTGAGCTTTTGAGAGAGAGTCCCCCAGGGACAGTGAGTGTGAGCTCCTGAGAAAGTCCTGGGAACAAGGCCAGTGAGGGGCTCAGCTGTTCTATACAAACCGGGCAGCTATTACCTGACAGAAGCCAGACCCTAATCCAAATGCCAAGCAGGGATAAAGCTGCCTGTGATACCAAGGGATCCTATAATAAAGGCAAATAAGAGCAAGAGAAAAATGTGTTCAGTTCAGCAGGAAAAGGAAAGTCCCAGGAGCTTGTCATCTTGTGGGGCAAAGCACATCCGAACATCGTGGACCTAGCTGACCTTGGTGAAGCAGCAGCAAGGGGTGCTGTGAAGTGAGATCTTGATTCCCCACCCAGGGATTGAACCTGGACAACCTGGAAGAATACCAGGAATCCTAGACATCAGACCAGCAAGGGCTAGAAGCCAGACGCTCCTTCTCCCTGGATATTTGCCCAGTGGAAAATGCAGTTTTCATGGAGGCAGAAACTGTAAATGCAGGTTCAAAGTTTATTTTTTAGAGACATAGCACAATAACAAGTGGGAGAGCACATAGAGAGGCCATTTGTCTAGTTAAGACAGAAACGAGACAGAGCTGCACCCCCAAAAAGAAAGGCTGTGGCCTCCCCCCACTAGTGAGGAGGAGCACAGTGAGGAGGCAGTTAAGTCGTCTAGAAAGGTCAGCTCTTTCAGGCCGCTGTCTTCCTTTAGGGCAATCATCTGGCTTCTTTTTCCACACCTCCTCTACTGTGGGACTCTCCCCTGGGATGCACACACACCTCTCAGCCAGGATGGATCTCGAAGTGAAGGCTTCTGGGAGGAGCAAGACTCGTTATGGTCTGGCAATATCGCCTGGGTTTTGATCCACAAGGAGCCTTTCTGCGCATGTGTAGTGTCTGCCTTGTCCCCAAAGAGGGGGAAGCAGACATCCCTTAATCCTTTATTCGAAGAGAGTTTTGCCCCTCTTTGTCCTTGCCATGACTATTACCTTAAGGCACTTACAAGGGACAAACACTGGCTGTTTACCCTGTTTGGATGGTTATATTCATTTCAGAGGCAACCAGAAGGCTGAGTGTAAATGTCTTAACTGAAGCCCACCTGTCTCTTGTCTCAGGAAATACTAACAGTTGTAAGTATCCAGCCTGAAGCTCACTCCTTCTTACTCCATGAAATGTAAGCAGAAGGCCAGCTGTAAGTGTCCAACCTAGAGGTCATCTATCCCTACGTCATAGTGACGATGCGGAGGTGAGCATGAGGGCTCTAAGAAGAGCCAAGAAGAACCTCAGTGGAGGTACAGAGGCTGCTTTGGCCGGTGTGGTTAGAGGAGAAATTGGAGTTCTGAATACAGAGCCTGATGGTGCAGGAGGTAAATTAAACAGGAGGAACAGAAACAATAGCTCTGAGCTGCCTTCCAGTGTGACAGGCTCACTGCCCAGGGAGGTGAGGCAGCAGGAGGGATTGGTGGGGGGACCTGGAGTGTGACAGGAGCAAGGAAAACAGTGGAAGGGGCTAGGGATCACGGCAGAGGCCAGCCTTCAGGAGGGGGCTCCCAGGAAGACTATTCCAGACTGCCGCAGCCTGGGGGCTGGCCGTGCCAAAATGGGAATCCACCAAGGCTAGAAGGACAGTCAAATTAGAGCAGGGCATGGATAGACAGTGAAAGTAGCTGAGATGGCATGTGAGATCCCGCCTCCAAGAATCCCAAGGAATGGTGGAGAGGGTAAGGAATCGTGGGCCATGAGAGCTGAGGGCCTGTGCTGGGCATGGCTGGTAGACTTGAGAGCTGTGAGGATCAAGAAAACTGACTTTATTATTATAACAGTAAAGCCCAGACAACACTCAGATTATACCCATAAACTAAAAAGCATCTGATTAAAATTTGTCCACTTTTTCCATATTTTTCCTGGTTAAATAAACATACTAATACATCAAGAGTAACAATATATATATTTTTGAGGATTTTTTTTTTCTAATTCAGTTGGCACTAAAACACCCAACCTGAGTCTTTTAGTCTCCAAAGCAATCAATTAATTGGTGAATACAATAAGTATTTTGAGACTCTATTGAAATTAAAAAAAAAAAAAGAGAATCTCCACAAAAAGTAATATTTAAGCTTCCACCAATTTGGGCTTTCCTACAAAGAAGAGGTGAGGTCTGTGGTTCTCAACTCTGACTGCAATTTAACATACTCAGGTGAAAATTTAAATACACTGCCATCTGACCCCATGGCCTCACCCTTGGCCCTGGCTGTGAGATGGGACAGTTCTTTTTTCCATTTCCTTGGGTGATTTTAATAGGAAGACAAAGATAATTATCACTAATCTGTGGAGCAAGAGGCTAAGAGAAGTACAGCTGATCTCAGCTTTAGAAGCTCGTCTCTGTTCTGCCCCTCCCCATCTCCAACAGACTCCCTGGTCCCCACCAAGAATCCTAACTCCAGACCTGACTGTATCCTGAAGTCTCCTCTCCAACAACAGTGCTGAATCCCAGTAGTTTTCTCTGCCTTCTCTCTCCCCTCGTGCTCTGCTGGGCTCCTCCCCTGGTGCCCCTCCTGATTTCCACCAGAGCGCAGGGCTCTGACCACCCTACCTGGATCCCGCTTCCTGTCTCACACGGGGACCTGCCCAGACAAAATGCTGAACGGTAGCTGAACTGAGGTATTGGATTGGCGACTTGTGGTGTCTTACCTGCTGCTTTGTCAACTTGCTGGGGGGGTGGGGGGTGGAGTTTTGTTCTCATTTTTCTGTTCACTCTTTCATCAAACCCCCAGGCTGCAGGCTCGGTGTGTTGTGCTCTCGCTTCCATATGTGCAGATATATTTTCCTTATTCTCCCTAATTTTGCTCCTATCTCTTTCTTTTAGCAATAGAAGAGAATC
>SJYX01004047.1:119948-157827 GCA_006410675.1 Oreotragus oreotragus
TTTCTTAGCAGTCATGGAGAAGGCATGTTAGGAACACTGCTTGAAAAGATGAGGAACTGAAATTTCATACGTTTCTTATAATTGCTTGCATTATCCTCATTTGGAAATAATGACACTCTGAAGACAATTAGGGTTTTTAATGCCCAAACATTAAATATTAATCACCTTATAGATTATAATAAATTGGTCAATAAACCAGTTAATAAGCTAGTCTGTCTTTTTAATATATTCATTGTACTTTATCAAGCATCATTTTTAAACTATAATTGCCTGTGAATCCTATAAATGAGTTTATATAGCTTCAAGAAACTTCTAGTATGGAAAATAAATGTGTATGGTAGATAAAGACATTGAAAAAATAAAAACATATCATTATAATGAACTTGCTGTTAGATCATCTAGATTCCCCACCCCCAGAAAATCACTTAAGTATATATATAGATCTGAGCGATGATATAATGAAGATTTATAGAGAACTCTGCCTAATGGTTGCTGAATAAATAACTTTTTCCCTACTAAACGTGAAAAACTTACCAAGATCTTCTTGCCCTCAAAACACACTCAATACACATCAAAGTATTGAATATTACAGGTTACATTGAGGATTAAATTTAAAGGCTTTGTGGGGGCACAGAAGAGGGCTGCTTCACTCCCCACCGCTCCAACGCAAGGCACGAGCCCCCTCGCCCTTCTCCCCGTCACTCAGCCAGCTACTGCTTTAAGATGGTGAGCGGGGATGTCACGCGTGACAGTGGGAGGCGCAGAATATGGCTCCGGCCCCAGCTGAGGTGGGCGGGCCATGAACGTTACTAGTGAGCTGCTAGGCTGGTGTTTTAAGCGAAACTGGCACACTGGTGAACTCCCAAGAACACATTTCATAACCGCCGTGCAGAGACTCAGAGCTGCCTTTCTCGAGTGCGCGTGTGGGGGCTCCGGGTTCTTCCTCAGCACTCCCCACCGGGCGTTCTCCGTGGTGAGGAGCCCTGTGTCAGCAGCGCGTGTCTGTGATGCACCTGCAGGGCACGGGCCGAGTCAGCCCAGGAGGGGTTCCGCGGCGCCTCGGCGTCTGAGCTTGTGACAGGCACAGCTGTCTCTCCTGAGTTTCGTCGTCTTGCGCATCACCCTTGGACGCTGTGGGAACGGTGCAGACGGCGCCTCAACAGTCACCGTGCTCTCTAAAGTCACTGACCCTCAGCGGTGTGACGCCCACGCAGGAAGACCGGGCCCTGCCGAGCGCGCTGCTGGGGACTTTGTCTAGAGCTGTGCTGCTGGGATAACGGCAACTATCCCAGTCCAGCGGTGAGTCTGCAAACAGTCACTTACTTGATAAAAGGTTATCCAGAGGAGTCTTCCGTCTTCTGCTGCTTGCCCCCATGCCCTGATGCAGGTACACTTACACAGCATCTGCATCTGCCTGCAAGGGCTGTGCTCCTTTATTTCATTTTCTGAAGGATCCCATGAGGACGGGCAGTTACTGGCCACGATCACATCTTCCTTTATGGTCCATATCTAGCCCCCAACGCGGTGCGGGACACTCACTGCATGTACGCATTAAGCAGGTGAATCGTGTGTTAAATGCTCACTGACCACTCCTGTGCTCTTGAAACCATGGCCGAGTTTAGCACAACAGTCATAATCCAAGTAGACATTGTCCCTTTAAGAGACGTCATGGGTTCTGATGGAGCTTATGTTATTGGTCTTTTTAAAAAATAATGTTCACCCACTCTGGGACTGATTCACTCTCCTTAGTAAACAAAGACTCTGCAGTCTGTTTCTGGTCTGGAGGCTGCGCATCAGCAGACAGTTGCTGACCATCCGAGCCTGAGGGCAGGTCCCCCGCTGTTAGGAAGGCGGGGCCAGGTTCCCAGGGCTCAGGACACCCTTCCTGGGGCTGCTCTTTAGGGTTCGCCTTGCTCCTCCTCCTGACGTGAACTTGAGAACCACAGATGCATCTAATCTCAGAACCCCAAATCCATGTACATTTTCCCCATGAAGCATCTACTGACTCTTCAAGTCAAAGGTGCTCTCACAGCTGGACCAGGAGGAGAGATGGGGAGGATAAAGAAGTGTTTCCCAGAGTCCTGAGTCCAGCTGGGCTGCAGGCTCATTAGAGTCAGCATGGAGAGGAGCCATGTCATTAGGGAAAATGATCAGGAATGCCAACTGTGGGGATTCCCAGGGGCTCAGCGGTGAAGAATCCACCTACAAAGCAATGCACGTGATGTGGATTCTACCTATCCCTGGGTCAGGAAGATCCCCTGGAGAAGGAAATGGTAACCCACTCCAGTATTCTTGCCTGGAGAATCCCATGGACAGAGGAGCCTGGAGGCCTACAATTCATGGGGTCCCAAAAGAGTCAGACACGACTTGGCAAATAAACGATGCTAACTGCAGATTCTCTTGAGGAAGTTGCCTTCCTGACATCTTGTGAGAAATTCCCTCCATGTGCACATCTTTATAAATAACAGAGAATTCACAAAAAATGCTGTGTCTGAAATCAGTGAGATAGAACCTTCAGACAGAAAGTTTCCTCTTTAAACCAAAGAAAATCCCCCTCTCCCGTCCGGGAGAAGCCATCTCCCGTACTCATGGTGGAAGAGCCTTCAGCTGGAGCTCAGGCTCAGCACACAGAGAGACGTCGGAGTGGCCGGGTCCCTGACACAGTAAGGAGAGCAGCAGGAGTTCTGCCAGAAGGGTCCCCGGGGGTGCGCTCGAGGGAAAGCCCACGGACGTGCGGATTCCCTTCCTCAGGAAGAGAGCCCCTGCAGGACAGGAGAGCAGACATAGTGAATCGATAGCCTTAGTGATGAAGGAAGGACACCGCTCGGCTGTTCCTTGTTCCTGAGTGTCAAGGAAGTCCTCACTGAGGCGATGTCAATCATAAGTCAACGTGGAAATCTTTCCCCTGGTGTTCATATCAGAAAATGAACACTGGGAAAAAATAGTCTACAGATAATGAGTTGGTGTGCAACTGAGACAAGGTTCAGACTTTTGCATACTGTCTATTAGTACAAATATTTTGAGAAATGATGGATGAAGATTTGCTAACAAATAACCAAAAGTAAAGCAACCCCACTTCAGTGGATCAGT
Organism: Oreotragus oreotragus; assembly: GCA_006410675.1. Taxonomy (NCBI): domain Eukaryota; kingdom Metazoa; phylum Chordata; class Mammalia; order Artiodactyla; family Bovidae; genus Oreotragus; species Oreotragus oreotragus. Next base: position 123,039 of record SJYX01004047.1, read on the forward strand.
ACTTGGACATATGCAAGCACTACTGAGTGAGTGTGTGTCTTTCAAAACCATGAAACATTGTGCTGAGTAAGATAGGCCATTTTTTTCTTCAATATGGTCAACAATTGGTCAGTTCATGACTTTCTATTTTTATGAACCTGGAAACTCAAATACAAACACTAGAGTCAATCAGGAATTAATTTTGAATTGCAACTAAAAAGGTAAAACACAAATACTGTGTGTTAACTTTAGTGTTCAAATGTGTGCACATTGCAAGGACCAATAGGCAGGAGAATAAACTTATGCTCTGTGATTAAACTCTCACGTTTCAATGCTTTCCATTACTATGTTTAACAGGCGTGCTAGGCATGAAGAACTATGCACCTAGACAGAAGCATCCCAAGGAGGCAGACCGGGCACAGACAGGTTCACCCCTTGCATTAGACTTTGTAGCCAGGATTCACTTCATTTTTTCCACCAAAACAAATATCCAGGAGTGTGATGGTGAAAGATGATGCAGAGATTAAGAGTTCCATTTTCACAATGCATTCAGACACCAGGGGTGTACACTCATTCACACACACACAACACCCTCCCCACACCTCCCAGATCCATGTGTATCGACCCTCCAGAGGTTCCCCTCGTCTCTCGCCCACCAATCCTAACAGAGACAGTCACGGGAGAAATAAACAGTGCGAGCACACTACTTCGGAAGTTAAACCTGCAAGAAGGCGAGTTAGGGAGTGGGAGGGAGCTTCTAATGAGTTCTGATCCCTCTTCAGCGCAATTGTTTTTACTTTGTTAAAACAGGCACTATCCCTCTGAGATCAGCTGAAGCTGACCAGGCTGAGGCAGGGTGTGCCCGGCAGCCAGGAAGCAGGCGCTGCGGGCTGCACCGTTTCTGTGTGTGTGCACCTGTACTGTGGCTCACAACCCTGTGCACCCATTGGCATGCACTCACACACCCACCAGCTCAGCAAAGCAAGGGAGAGAGTGTGCGGCCTTTCTGACCCTTAAAGGGGAATGTGACTCCATAATCAGTGAGGCAAATGTGTCTGCAGGAGACGTCAGCTAGATCACCTTACTCATTCATTTATCAACTCCTCGATTTTAAACAGATGTTTATGAAGACCTTCCAATAGTTTAAAACTTGTATTATGAAGATGAAAAGTATAAGTAATACAATTTCCTTCTCTTCATAGAACTCTGCATCACAGTAACTAGACAGTAAAATTTCTGATATTAAAAAAAGACAAGTGTGTCTATGCCTTGTACAAGATGTTTGCAACTAGTCTACTATCAGTTGTTTCTTTATAAAATGAAAATCATTTTGAAAGCAACATCAACTCTAATACTTTCAAAGTTTATATTTTTTCACAATGGTTGGCTTATTCCAAATATTTTACAAAATTCTGAACCCTTGAGAAGCTATTCTGCAAGATGTGTGGAGAGGAAATGCTAGATTCCTTTCCACAGGGCGAGGTTTACTGTTGACTATATCATAAAGTAAGTACTTGTAAATTTAATTCTTTGAATTATACATTGTTTTTGAAAATAAGTATAAAAGTAGAAAGTCTTTTATACATGCCTCCTAAATTTCCATTATCAACTATTTGGAGATTCAGTGAGCTTCCCTTTTATGGGATATTAGACAAAATGAATGCAAAAGTTGGACTTTACAAGATACCTGGAATAACTGGCAAGTTGGGCCAGAGACCTTTTAAAGTATTTGAATAATTACCTTATTCTGCCTGTCTGTCCACATTAGCCCTCTTCAGTCTGCCATCTTGAGACCAAATAGCACTGACTCCATTTCCCAGTGGCCACTTGAACAGGAGTAAAAGTTACACATTTCTGCCAAAAATAAAGGAAACAGTGCGTGCAAATATTTAACCCTTGCAGTTTTTGTTTGTTTGTTTGTTTGTTTGTTTTTGCAGGCTATGGCTTAACCTAGCACACTGCCTGTGCTTATGGGAGAACCTGTTAACCAACCTCCCAGTCATACCATCACTGAGGGGAAATTCAGAACAGTAGAGGCAGTAAATTGACCTCTAATTGGCAAGACGGCAGCAGTAACTGGGGCAGACAGTCCTGGGGGACGAGCCAAAGCAAGACAGGGAGGACACCTCCTCCTCCCACGACTCCACGCGGGAGCACAGGCCACCCGCACAGGAGCACAGGCCAGGCGAAGGAGCTTACAGCCTCTCCCCTTGCTGAGTTGGCCTAGAGAACATACTTCATGCTTCTTCACTTACGTGGCTCAGTTGTGGTGTCTCCCTTTGACACTTCAGGTTAGATCTTCTCCGCCTGCCTCCTCACATTTCCCTTTGGCCGCAATTCTGCACTTTCGGGGACAAAATGTGGCTCAGTGGTCAGAGCTGATCACTGTGGCAATGAAGGCCTGACCCTAGGCTGAATATATTTTCCCGTTTATATTTCACTTCATGATTATAACACAGCATTTCAGTAGTATTTGTTAATACTGAGGATGTTTAGGGACAAACATGTTTGTTCAGTGACACCCCGGTGAGACTTGTGAAAACTGGTGGAAACCATCCCACAAGTCTTCTTTTCAGGAACTGCGTGCCACGAGGCAATGCGAGGAGCGCAGGGAAGGTTCCAGCTGGAGCTTCCCAGACTGCTCTTGGCCCGTTACGTCACTGGGTCAAGAGTGAATCGACGCCCCCAGGGTCTGGGCAAAGTGGGAGCCCAGGGGCCGGGGCCACACTCCTTGGCCAGCCATCTCCCTCTTCTCCCCGCATCATGGCGCCAGCTGACCTGAACAACACGTCCTCACTTGCAGTCTATGAGCGTTACCATTTCCCCTAAAGCGTACAAGGTGCGGAGCTGGCAGCTCCCCGTGACGCCTGACTGAAAACTGCAGGGGGAGCGAGAGGGCTCAGCTTAGACCATAATGCAAACTTCAGGAAAATACAGATCGATGTGAGAACCATTTATGACTTAGCTTTTATTCTTTCACCAATGCCCGCCTGCATAATGCAATCAGCCATCTAATGTGATTCTGAATATAGGCTTTTAATTTAGAAATAATGCAGTTTTGCATTTCACACCAACAATGTAGCCTTGAAGCCGATGCTCAAATCTGCCAGTGTCTTCTCAACCGAAGCAGGTTCTCCGCCTCCCTCAGAGCCCGTCAGAAAGTTTGCTGGAGGTTAGGGGAACGTTTCCCGGGTCACAGGCAGCCCTTGAGCGCGGCTGTTCAGCACAGGCGTTTGTTGTAAATGCTGGTTCTGAGAGCGCTGGCAGAGGGAATGTGGCTCCTGCAGACGCAGGAGCGGTTTGTCACCAGCGGCATCCGTGGCAAGTGCGGCCACTGCGTGGACACAGCCCCCGGCCCGGCCCCCGCACCGGGCGAGCTGCTCTGCCGGCCCTCCTCCCGGGCCGCTCCCACCCCTGGGATCAGACCCTCTGGGCCACTCACGCACTCTCACCCGTCCCCACTCACAAGGATGGACAAGTCCTCTTGGGGCTGGTTCCCGGCGGAAGGCAGTTCAGGCCCAGTCACAGTGGAGGGGGGACCCCACCCAGACGGAGGCCGAGGGCTCCTCACGGAGGCGTGGGAGATCCTGGGGTCTGGCAGAGTCTCAGCGGCCGCCAGCCACATGGTCTCACCTGTGAACAAAGCCGTTCGGTCCCCGGGGCAGTGGGGCAGCTCCAGGGCAGCTGGGGTTCAGATGTGTCAAGGATGGAGGAGAGGGCGTTCCAAGTTCCAGAGCACAAAGTCCTTTCTGAGCTGGAAGCATGAATGGATCTACAGAAAGGAAAGACTGGCCCAAGGGAACGGAGTATAGGGTTTCTGAGGGAGACTCGAAGAGACGTGGGAGGAGGGAAGAGTGCCATGAGGACTTGGATTCTGATGCCCACTTGCTTGTCCTCAGCTTGGGAGGTACAGGTTTTTGTACTGACTGCACAAGTCAGAGCAGAGCTTTCCCTGGCTTGTTCAAAATTCCTAATAGTGAGACATGCAGAGTAAGAGAAGAGCCTTCAGCAGGTTATCCTCCGTCCTTTATACACAACGCCCAGTAGTGCTCCGTGACACCCAGCTGCCCCACTGCATAGTCAGTGCTCCCTAGCCCAGAGCACGTCCACGGAGGCCCCACCCGCGTTTATGGCCTGTTTGAGACACAAGGGCCCAACCGCGGATGAAATAGGATGCCAAAGATCCCCATTCTTAAACAGGCCGACGCAGAGAGAATGCACACTGAAGTCCGACGGCGACGCGCTTCTCGGGGAGAGTCAGAAGAGGCCTGTGGCGACGCCTCAGTGTGTCGGGGGTAAGGAGCGGGTGGCAGAGTGTCTTGGGCTGAGAACAATCGCCGAGGCGCTGAGACCACCGTGGGCTGCGTGTGGAGCATCTCTTACCAGCGTCAGATTTTTGAGTATGTTTCGTTTTAGTTTCACTTCAGTTCAGTCGCTCAGTCGTACCCGACTCTTTGCGACCAGCACGCCAGGCCTCCCTGTCCATCACCATCTCCCGGAGTTCACGCAGACTCACGTCCATCGAGTCCATGATACCATCCAGCCATCTCATCCTCGGTCGTCCCCTTCTCCTCCTGCCCCCAGTCCCTCCCAGCATCAGAGGTCTTTTCCAAATGAGTCAACCCTTCGCATGAGGTGGCCAAAGTACTGGAGTTTCAGCTTTAGCATCAGTCCTTCCGATGAACACCCAGGACTGATCTCCTTTGTCTCACTTAGACAGCTCATTAATAAAAGTTTGGTTACCACTCTCATACTCAGCGTATTGTATTGCAATGATTCAAAGGGAAAACTGGGGACTTTTGAGCCAAAAGCTGCTTGGTTGTCTTTGATGCTCTGCACCCCCGTGACTCCCGTGCCTATGGTGCTTCCCAAGCAGGAACACTGGAGTGGTTGTCAATCCCTTCTCCAGGGGATCTTTCCTGACCCACGCATTGAGCCCATGACTCTTGCACTGCAGGCAGATTCTTTCCACTGAGCCACATGGGAAGCCCTGTGCATTATAATTCAAGGTCTCCACTTGATGGATGGCCTGTCTTTTGGAAACAGATTTAGGGGTCACCAGACTTCAAACTCCAGTACTTGAGCCCCCTCATGCGAAGAGTTGACTCATCGGAAAAGACTTTGATGCTGGGAGTGATTGGGGGCAGGAGAAGGGGACGACAGAGGATGAGATGGCTGGATGGCATCGCCAACTCAATGGACGTGAGTTTGAATGAACTCTGGGAGATGGTGATGGACATGGAGGCCTGGCGTGGTGCGATTCATGGGATCGCAGAGAGTCGGACACGACTGAGGGACTGAACTGAACCTTCAGCTCTAAGCCCTCTGAATTACCCAAGACAAGTAATTGGTCCCTTGGAGCCTCAGTTTCTAAATCCGACAGCTTTGCTTTGCCAGCCAACTTTCCAGAGGGGAAACCTGACTGAGTTCCTGGCCACTGTATGATACTAAACCTCCTACTGTCCCTCATAACTGCAGCCCATGAACACCCAACTCTGCAACATGGAGGTAGAATGGCTTGATGGAAGAATGCAGGAGCAGGTAAAGGGTGGGTGGGGGAAGGGCAGCATTGAGATACAGGTATCTGGACTCCGGCCACTTCCATCTGGTCCCTGCAGGACAGCAAGTGTGCAGGAACTACACAGCGGCCCTTGCCCTCTACCCCACAATGATTAACCACGTGCTGCTGCAGCTGCTGACCTTCGACACCTCTGACATTAGACGTGGTTGCAGAGGAGCAAGAACGCACTTTGTGCTTTGGGAAAAGCTAACAGAACAGTCTCCAGGCATTGAGATGATTTTATGAGCCAAATTCTTGTAGTTCATACTTAGAAGAGCACAAAAACCCTTCATGGTGACTTCTGACTAGCGGAAATTTTTGCCAAAAATGCTGGCTTCATTGTATATACTTCCCTTCACCAAAGTCACATGTACTGACCTTCCCAACGTCCTCTTTACAGCAGTTTCTAAACGTCTTCAGAAGTGTTGTCTCCTGGGCTATCGTCCTCACTTTGCCCCCAACAAAACTCAATTCTCAATGTTTGTGCCCCTTTTAAGAGCACTAAAAAGTCCCAGGCCAAGGGCAGAGCCCACACAGGCCTGAAAACGTGTCGGGAGCAGCCCACACCCAGGAACCTGGGGGCCCAGGGTCCAGAGCACACTGGGCAGTAACGCCTGGTGGGCAGGGTTCCCAGCCAGGGGGCATCACTGGCCACACCACTCAGAGGATACCTGGTTAGAAGACTGAATTCTGGCTGATCAGACCTTCGCCGCCTCTCTCATCTCCATTTGCCACTATCACCCTTCAACTTCTTGCACAGAAGCTCTATTAGTCGCCATGATGAGGCACCCATTGGTGTCCTGGTCAGGGTTGATGGTGTGTGGGTTCTTGAGAAAAGGCATCAGGACTGAGCTTGATGGTGGCTCCGAGGTGGTGGGGCGAGTTGAAAATCTGCAGGAAAGCAGGGTGTGAGGCCATGGACCAGCAATGCATAAAATCATGATCGTAAATTTTCTTTATCTCAGCTTTAAGAATGGTAGAGTTTGTGTATGTGAGTGAATGGACAATGCCTAGGTTAGAGAACCAATCACAGGCTGTAAACACAGATGACGCTCGAGAACGTCACCCTGTGTGACATTCGCCCACTCCTATGGAAGCCTCTCCCCGTCTCCAAAAAGCCCACCTTACCTGGAGGTGCCTCTGCCAACCTGGCACCCAGGATCGCAGCTGGGTCCTTCCCCGCCCTTTCCCCGCCCCGCCCTTCCCCGCCCTTNTTCATTGATTAGCTCTAGTAATTTTCTGGTGGAGTCTTTAGGGTTTTCTATGTAGAGGATCATGTCATCTGCAAACACTGAGAGTTTTACTTCTTCTTTTCCAATTTGGATTCCTCTTATTTCTTTTTCTGCTCTGATTGCTGTGGCCAAAACTTCCAGAACTATGTTGAATAGTAGCGGTGAAAGTGGGCACCCTCAATAGTCTTTATTTTACCTCAGTGCTAAAATGAATGTTTTGCTCAACAAAGAACATGCAATTGATCTAAACAGGGAGCCCAACTCTTTCCCTAAGTAGGTGTTTGGCAGGTTTAACTTATAAAATGGACATTCTCTCTCCGCTCACCTTTCTCTCCGCATCTAAGAAAAGTATCTGGGTGAAGAGGAGATCTTTGGAGGGTAGACTTACAAATGGATCTCCAAGGGTAGTGCCTTTCCATGAGCTGTCTCTTATACACATCTCCCTGCCCACCCCGCCCATCCCCGCCAGCCAGTCCCTGTTTCCGACAGTCCGGCAGCTGACCTCCAGGCCCTGGGCTTCCTATTAGCCCGTGTGTGTTTGGCGCATAGGCACCGAGCCCAGGGAGCCCCTGGAAGAGAGGGGATGGAGGTGCTCCCAGTGGAGATGTCATAAGACCGTCAGGGCATCCTTCTGCGGAGCCTTAGAACGGTTTTGGCAGAACTGGAAAATCTAAGTGGCTGCTGGTGAACTTCCCCAACGTCACCGGGACGGACCTGGGCCCCCAAGGTGCAAGGACGCGCCCCTGGGCCGCCTGCGGTCCTGTGGGACAAAGACCATGGGCCTGGGGTCAATCTCCAGTCCCCCTAGTTTTGCATTCAGGCCAGACCCCGTTCCAGTAACGAGGTGAGCGACTGGGAGCAGGATGGGCGGGACCCCGGGGCAAAAACGCGGTTTGGTGTATGTCTGCCCCGCTCCTTTCTGGGCCCTTTGCCAGCGGAACCCACGGCAAACAGCCCCGGGACCGCAAGCGGAAAGCGTCGTATGGAAGGACGCGCCACGGAGCGCTGGCTGGCCGGGCGCCATCACCTAACTCGGAAATGGCCGCACTCTCTTCCTCTAGAGATGCAAACTCAATCTCCAGCGAAAGGAGGGGGTGTCCAGTCCTCGCCACTCCCGGGACTCTCGCCGCCGGCGCCGCGGCTCCCCAAACGCTCCCTCCGGGCGGGCGGCAGAATCGTGGCCCTTGGGCAGGGCGCTGAAGCTCCAGCGGGAAGAAAGGGAAGTCGCTCAGTCGTGTCCGATTCTGGGCAACCTCCTGGACTGTAGCCCACCAGGCTCCTCCGTCCATGAGAATTCTCAGGCAAGAATACTGGAGTGGCTTGTCATTTTCTTCTCCAGGGGATTTTCCTGACCCAGGGACGAACCTGGGCCTCCCGCCTTGCGGGCAGACGCCTTACCGTCTGAGCCACCAGGAAAGCCCAGCGGGAAGGGATGAGTTCAAGGCGGCAGCCGGTGGTTCCAAGTCACGGCTGGAAGTTCCCCGGGATCGGTCCCCGTCGCGAGCCTGTTGTCGAGGAGGGAACAGCGCGAGTTGCTGAAACGCCCTAGCGCCTCCCAAGAGTCTGCCTCAAAGCAGGCTCCCAGCCCGTTCAACACGCCGTGGCCGCGCGACCTGGGCCGCAGAGGAAACGCGGCCATCGGGGAGCTGGAAGTGCCCGGCCTTGGAGGCTGCCTCCAAGGAGATGCGCCCGGTTGACTCCGACGGGGCGGCGCACACGCAGCCCAGGGACCCTGCGTGGTCCCTGCTGACTGTACTGTGAAATGGCAACCGTGAAACTACTGGGGAAAAGCGTGCGTGAATAATCTATATTCTGCAGTTTCAGAATGGCGTCCTTGCGAGGAACTTGTTTATAAAGTCCGGAAATCATAAAGAAGTGAAGAATAAATGGCTACAAACTAATCTTTACATATTTCACGAAGTCCAGTGATAAATGTATCCGGAGAACATTTATGCAAATTTACATGCTTAATAAATTTTGAGGTCAGCTTTGCTTAAAATAAAGGCAAAGTATTTGGAAGACTATTATGAGGAACTAGGTTGGTAAATTATAATACAACTGCACAAGGCAATCTAACCAACTTGTGTTTGAGTTATTGGTACTGAATGAAGTAGATCTATAAGTACTGCAAAGAAGTGGACAGTGAAGCTGTTCAATGAAAATAAGTTTACTTCCAATGGTGTTTTTCAAAATAATAATATGCATTATCTTCTAAAGAAACTTAGATGGAAAGACAAATAGAACAGCTAAAGGAATTTTAAAAGGAAAACAAAACGTAGAAAACAGGATTCCCTCTGGCTTGGACTCTGGAGTCAGAAAGATGGGCACCCCTGCTGCTACAGCCTCCAGGCTGCCCACTGGCATCCCACCCCCTAAACGTCTGTTTCATGTTGATCCAGAGCCAGATGTGTGGTGTGTGGGGGTAACCTCCACTCTGCAGACCTGCAAGCCCTGACCTCTTTCCTTAACCTAGGAGTCCCCACCTCCAGCTACATGGATTGATATGATTGCCTTGTTCAGTTCAGTTCAGTTCAGTCGCTCAGTCGTGTCCGACTCTCTGCGACCTCATGAATCACAGCACGCCAGGCCTCCCTGTTCATCACCATCTCCTGGAGTTCACTCAGACTCACGTCCATCGAGTCCATGATGCCATCCAGCCATCTCATCCTCGGTCGTCCCCTTCTCCTCCTGCCCCCAATCCCTCCCAGCATCAGAGTCTTTTCCAAAGAGTCAACTCTTTGCATGAGGTGGCCAAAATACTGGAGTTTCAGCTTTAGCATCATTCCTTCCAAAGAAATCCCAGGGTTGATCTCCTTCAGAGTGGACTGGTTGGATCTCCTTGCAGTCCAAGGGACTCTCAAGAGTCTTCTCCAACACCACAGTTCAAAAACATCAATTCTTCGGTGCTCAGCCTTCTTCACAGTCCAACTCTCACATCCATACATGACCACAGGAAAAACCATAGCCTTGACTTAGTCGGCAAAGTAATATCTCTGCTTCTAAATATACTATCTAGGCTGGTCATAAGTTTTCTTCCAAGGAGTAAGTGTCTTTTAATTTCATGGCTGCAGTCACCATCTGCAGTTATTTTGGAGGCCCAAAAAAATAGAGTCTGACACTGTTTCCACTGTTTCCCCATCTATTTCCCATGAAGGGATGGGACCGGATGCCATGATCTTCATTTTCTGAATGTTGAGCTTTAAGCCAACTTTTTCACTCTCCTCTTTCACTTTCATCAAGAGGCTTTTTAGCTCCTCTTCACTTTCTGCCATAAGGGTGGTGTCATCTGCATATCTGAGGTTATTGATATTTCTCCCAGCAACCTTGATTCCAGCTTGTGCTTCCTCCAGCCCAGCGTTTCTCATGATGTACTCTGCATATAAGTTAAATAAGCAGGGAAACAATATACAGCCTTGACGTACTCCTTTTCCTATTGGAACCAGTCTGCTGTTCCATGTCCAGTTCTGACTGCTGCTTCCTGGCCTACACACCAAATACTCTGCTTTTATATTAAGCAACGCTTGCACTCATACCAGTCATCCCCATCAGGGGCTGCTGGCCCTACCTGGCATGGGTGCAGCCCTTCTCTCCATGAGCCTTGAGCTGTGTTCCCAAGGAAAGGACATGCCCCTTCCATGAAATGCAGTACTTGGGTGCAATCTCAAAATTCGTTTCCAAGGCAAACCATTCAATATCACAGTAATCCAGGTCCATGTCCCAACCATTAATGCTAAAGAAGCTAAAACTGAATGGTTCTCTGAAGACCTGTAAGACCTAGAACTAACACCAAAAAGAAAAATGTCCTTTCCAGCATAGGGGACTGGAGTGCAGAATAGGATGACAAGAGAAACCTGCAGTAACAAGCAAGTTTGGGTCTTGGAGCACAAAATGAAGCAGGGCAAAGGCTGTTTTGCCAAGAGAATTCCAACAACACAAGGGAAGACTCTACACATGGACATCACCAGATTCTCAATACGGAACTCAGACTGATTGTATTCTTTGCAGCCGAAGATGGAGACACTCTATACAGTCAGCAACGAAAAGACCAGGAGCTGACTGCGGCTCAGATCACGAGTTCCTTATTGCCAAATTCAGACTTAAATTGAAAAAAGTAGGGAAACCCATTAGGCCATGTATGACATAAATCAAATGCCTTACGATTATACAGTGGAAGTGAGAAATAGATTTAAGGGACTAGATCTACGTCTATTCAGATCCTTTATGCATTTTTTAAACTTGGTTGTCTTTTCTACTTATTATTTATTATGATTTATGATTCAGGCATAAGTGTTCTTCATTTCTTCTAGGTAGAAATCCTTTATCAGACAAATACTTTGCAAATATTTCCTCTCATTCTGTGGGTCATCTTTTCCTTGTCTTGGTAGTGTCCTTTGAGGCACAAAAGCTTTTCATTTTGACGAAGCATATATTATCTATGTTTTCTTTTGTTGCTTGTACTTTGGGTGTTATATCTGTAAGGTATAGTTTGGGCTGAGGCAGAAAAGGAGAGATGACCTCAGCGGAGGTAGGTTACCTTTATTCAGGCAAGGAGGGGTGACAGCTGGCCTAACGAGCAGGCTGAGTGTGAGAGGGATCAGGGAGGCTTCATATTTAAAGGGAGGTTTGTGGAAGCGATAAGGGAAATGCTAGTCAGGCAGGACGTTTTGGGTAATGTTTAGCTGAGATGGCATTTGTAATTGAACAGGGGGTGGAAGGTTCTGGGCAGGGGGTGATAAGTCCCAGGTAGAGTACGTCTATTCAGATCCTTTATGCATTTTTTAAACTTGGTTGTCTTTTCTACTTATTATTTATTATGATTAATGATTCAGGCATAAGTGTTCTTCATTTCTTCTAGGTAGAAATCTTTTATCAGACAAATACTTTGCAAATATTTCCTCTCATTCTGTGGGTTATCTTTTCCTTGTCTTGGTAGTGTCCTTTGAGGCACAAAAGCTTTTCATTTTGATGAAGCATATATTATCTATGTTTTCTTTTGTTGCTTGTACTTCGGGTGTTATATCTGTAAGGTATAGTTTGGGCTGAGGCAGAAAAGGAGAGACGACCTCAGCGGAGGTAGGTTACCTTTATTCAGGCAAGGAGGGGTGACAGCTGGCCTAACAAGCAGGCTGAGCGTGAGAGGGATCAGGGTGGCTTCATATTTAAAGGGAGGTTTGTGGAAGTGATAAGGGAAATGCTGGTCAGGCAGGACATTTTGGGTAATGTTTAGTTGAGATGGCATTTGTAATTGAACAGGGGGTGGAAGGTTCTGGGCAGGGGGTGATAAGTCCCAGGTAGAGGCAACCGGCTCGGAGCATCAGGGCGGGACCTAAAGTTCAGTTTTGTTTTCCCCAAAGTTAGATGATTTAGCAAGGGCCTTTGAGACCGTTGTTTTCTTTTCGAGGCCCAAGGACTCCTTCAATATCTAAAAGTGAGTGAGTGACTGAGTGAGTGAGTGAGTGAAGTCGCTCAGTCGTGTCCAACTCTGCGACCCCATGGACTGTAGCCTACCAGGCTCCTTCCTCCATGGGATTTCCCAGGCAAGAGTACTGGAATGGGTTGCCATTTCCTTCTCCAGGGGATCTTCCCGACCCAGGGATCAGGGCACAAGGATTTATGTCTACACATTGGGCCCTACTTTTTATAATGCTCTTTAACGGGGTGATATTGGAAACTGGGTACACTGGAACAACTGATCTTGAGCCCATGGCCAGAGTCTTTTACTTCCAGAGTTCTGATGTGCTGGAACAGCTCCTACCATGGCATTTGGTCAATTTGGGGTACTGAATTGCAAGTTTTTGTCAAGGAAGCAACTGAATCTGTAAATTAGGGGCTAGCTAGGTCAATGGTGGCATACATTCATTCATTCATCTCCTCCACAAATATTTCCTAAAGCCTCCTAACAAGGCTTTAAACTATTCTAGTTTCTCAGGATATAGCAATAAACAAAGCAGACAAGATTCATATTCTGGTGGGGCTTCTAGTTAAATGAGAGGAAAAAAAGATAGATGATAGATATATGGATAGAACATACAAGGTCCACATCAAGTAAGCGCTCTGTCAAGAATCCACATAGAGTGATAAGCTGGAACAACGAGGGAGAGGGCCAAGCAGAAGAAACACAGAGCCAAAGCTCTAATTTGAGGGCAGAAATACACAGCTTATTGTGGGAACACAAAGAAAGCGAATGTGAGTGACGCTTATTGGGTGTCTGTGGCTGAACTGCCTAGAAAGTTGAGCCCAAGCAATCGGTTAGGTGACAAAACTATAGGAAAGTGAAATCTCAGGAAAGGATGGAGAGAAAAGAGGAGTCAGGAAGACAGAGAGTGCTGCTGCTGCTGCTGCTAAGTCGCTTCAGTCGCGTCTGACTGTGCGACCCCATAGACGGCAGCCCACCAGGCTTCCCTGTCCCTGGGATTCTCCAGGCAAGAACACTGGAGTGGGTTGCCATTTCCTTCTCCAATGCATGAAAGTGAAAAGTGAAAGTGAAGTCGCTCAGTCGTGTCCAACTCTGAGCGACCCCATGGTCTGTAGCCCACCCGGCTCCTCCGTCCATAGGATTTTCCAGGCAAGAGTACTGGAATGGGTTGCCATTGCCTTCTCCAACAGAGAGAGCAACTACAAAGAAATGAGTTACACAGCTGGTGACTGTGCTAGAGGCTGCAGGAAGCATCGTGGGTTTGTAGGAGGCAGCATAGAGGCATTAGCGAATAGGCTAAAGAAGGAATCAAAAGGGAAGACGTTGATTTCTGGTCTACAGAGAAGCAATGTGATGCTTCTGAAGCTTCAGACATCTGTCAGGGTCAGGGGAAATAGTCCTGGTGTGGAAGGAAGAGAACATTCACTTGCAGGCTCCTTTCTCAACATTGCTCCATGTTAACTGACCAGCACTCCTGGATCTGTCTCTTATACACATCTAGATGTGTATAAGAGACAGCTTTGCAGCTTCATGGACGCAGCACCCAGGCTTCCCTGTCCATCACCAACTCCCAGAGCTTGCTCCAACTCATGTCCATCAAGTCGATGATGCCATCCAATCATGTCATCCTCTGTCATTCCCTTCTCCTCCTGCCTTCAATCTTTCCCAGCATCAAGGTCTTTTCTAATGAGTCAGTTCTTCACATCAGGTGGCCAAAGTATTGGAGTTTCAGCGTCAACATCAGTCCTTCTAATGAATATTCAGGACTGATTTCCTTTAGGATGGACTGATTGGGTTGCCTTGCAGTCCAAGGGACTCTCAAGAGTCTTCTCCAGCACCACAGTTCAAAAGCATCAGTTCTTCAGTGCTCAGCCTTTATAGTCCAACTCACATCCACACATGACTACTGGAAAAACCATAGCTTTGACTAGATGGACCTCTGCTGGCAAAGTAATGTCTCTGCTTTTTGNTTGCAGTCCAAGGGACTCTCAAGAGTCTTCTCCAGCACCACAGTTCAAAAGCATCAGTTCTTCAGTGCCCAGCCTTTATAGTCCAACTCACATCCACACATGACTACTGGAAAAACCATAGCTTTGACTAGATGGACCTCTGCTGGCAAAGTAATGTCTCTGCTTTTTGATGTGCTGTCTAGGTGGGTCATAGCTTTTCTTCCAAGGAGCAGGCGGCTTAATTTCAGGGCTGCGTCACCATGTGCACTCATTTTGGAGCCAAGAAAATAGTCTCTCACTGTTTCCATTGTTGTCCGAAAATCACAGCTGTCTGCTGGCCCCTCCCACCACCTGGCCAGGAGATTAGGTGCAGGGACCTGCTCAGCATGTCTGCCCTGAGTGTCACAAAAGACCAGGGGACACGGAAGATTGAGAGGGAAGCAGTCCAGGTGAGGGGGCCACACTCATGATGAGCTTATTAGAGTTTGGCCACACTTACTGGAAAAAGAGGGAGACTGTGCCACGTGCAGTTATACTTCTACAGGAACCGGAGACTGCCGGAAACCTTGAACTTGTCGTGAAAGTGAACGTGTTAGCTGCTCAGCTGTGTCTGGCTCTTTGTGACCCCGTGGACTGCAGCCCACCAGGCTCCTCTGCCCATGGGATTCTGCAGACAGGAACACCGGAGTGGGTAGTCATCTCCTCCTCTTCACGCTTGCTGAGCAGCCCTCTGCTCGTAGCCTGCCTTCATGGGACAAGCTCACTTTAACTACTTCGTTTGCACACCTCATACCCTTCAAGGTTCACGCAGCCTAAACTATAAGATGCGGCCCCAGTTATTTTCAGAGAGCTTGGAGCCAGTTGTGTCTATTTCAACTTGAGCTGGGTAAGACTTGTCGGGACCACTTCCTTCAAAACTGGACCTGTGTAGGGTCCTGTGAATGACTGATCTCAGATGAGCAAAAATTCCACCCTTGGATCATGCTAAGTGCCACCAGCTTTGAACACACCTCCCATGAAGAAGTAACATCCCATTACCCAGATACATCAGCACAGAATACTAACTGACTTACCTTTCCTCACATTCAATCACCTTTCCCTGCACCTAAAGCCATCCAGCCTCTTTATCCCATGAATATCTCGGACCCTGGCCTTTCAGGGAGGGGGACCTGAGACTTGTTCTCCCATCTCCTTCTTGGCCGCTCTGAGAACACTTTTCCTTGCCACAGACCTCGGTGTCTCAGGATTTGGTTCACTGTGCATCAGTCACATGAACCTAGTTTGCTAACATGAGTAACAGTGTTTCTCATCTTTAATTTTACCAAAGCTCCTCTTATCTGGGAGCAGAGATAGCTTTTAACTTCTTTTTGGATTAGACTATGTCAGTAAAGTTGACATTGATGAATTCTAAAGTTCTGTATGTGAAGATGTATAGTGGCAGGTTCAATTAGAATCTCTCCATATTACATTTTTTTTAATTCCAAAAGAGAAGGCTATACCCTCCCAGAGTACACACCCACACAGTGTGTATCCCAGCTCAACATTCACGTGAGAGTCAGCTCCAGAGTCCACAGCAGAGCTGAGTGTCAGGAGAGACAACCAAGGAAGAAGCCCAGTGTGCTGGACCCTGGGGCGGTTATAGACAGACGCCATCAGGGCAGACTCACATCCAGAACTTACAGGCTGCCATGCATGGGAAAACATGGAAAAAAGTAATACTTGGGGGTCAGAGCATCAGTTGTGAGAGTATAAAAAAAGAAAAGGCTGGGAAATGGCCATGGCCGGGGGCAGTCTCAGGCTGGCAGTGACGATGGAGAAGCAGGAGGCTCCTTGGAAGGACGTGCTCTTTGAAGGCTTGTGGGAAAGCACAGGATGCTGGTGAAGATGAGGACTGGGGATGCCAACATGTCCGAGAGGAATCAGAAGACCCATCAGGAAGAAAAAGAATGTTGCCGTGTAGCTGCACCTAACCAGAGCACTCACAGGGGGGCTCTCTAAATGAGAATGAGGTCACCTCCCGCATGCCTCCCACCACTCCTCACTTATAAATGCTATAGCATGCAAGTGAGTGAGGCTGAGTTCAAAGCCCAGGGGCAGCACCAGCATGTCAGGGATCTAGGTAGCTAATACAGGCTTCTGAAAGAGCAAAATAATCTCATTTCTTCCCTGGGTCTCTAGATACATGATACTTCTGGACAGAGCTGACCTTGAACTTGTCTTTCGCACGTCCACTCAGCCATCCACAAGGCATAGTTCACTGTCTCTCAGGCCACTGATAATGTTTAACGTGAAACCGATGCACAAAGTTGCCAGAGACTCACAGAGCTGAAACAAGATCCCATCTGACCATCCGCCCTGTGAGTCCACTCCTGCACTTCCGGCTGCTGTTACACAGGCCACACACGGCCACTTCACCTGCCTCAATGTGCAGACGTGGGAAGGAGGCCACTTTCAGTACACGGAAACTAGATACTTAATGGTAATTATACCAGAGGTGCCAAGTGTCATCTCAGGCACTGAAATAATTGATTTTTTTTTTCTTCAGAAAGTGGCTCAGGGGCCAAGAGTACCCACTCCACTTTCCCTGACTTTCCTTTATTCTTCATATTTGTTTTAATGGAAAATAAATCTTAAAAGGAGCAGCTACAGTGCAGGACAGTGAGCAACACGGCAGGACAGGGCACCCGCCAGCGTCGCAGGGTTTGGCATCTCCCCGTGGAGGACCGCCACCGCTGCCTCTCAGTCGGACAGGCAACGGGGCTCTTCCTTCAATAGCCCGATTCCTCCTGAGTGCCAAGGGTCCCCTCACCTGTCTGCAGGAACGTTGTAAGTGCTGTGCCAGGCTAATAAGGAATTGTTCATAGAGGGCTGTCTGCCTATGGCTCAGCAGCATCTCTAGCAGAAATATGGACCCGGCATGCCTCATATCTGGATCTCCATCTCAGGGCCATCAATTCAGACTCTTCCATTTAGAATAAATTCTAAAAATAAAAATTGTTCCCATGACATCATCTCCTCAGTAAACTTCTGTGCTTGTCCAAAGGCCTTCTCTCATATTTTAGTTGTTAAGACATCCTCTTCATTTTTTTTCTGGAAGATAATGATAAAAGAAATGTTGACATGTTAAGATATGGAAAAGTCATTTTGGCTTATACATGGAGTTAACTTGAATTTAATGCAACTAATATATGTGCTTTATAGGCCCTATGAACAAATTATGCTTTCACTCAATAGTCTTTATTTTTTTTTCTTTCTTCTTCTTTTTTTTTTTAGAGCTTCCATTTTATTTTATTTTACCTTACAGTACTCTATTGGTTTTGGCATACATTGACATGAATCTGCCACGGGTGTACATGAACTCCCAAACATGAACCCCCCCTCCCACCTCCCACCCTACATCATCCCTCCGGATCATCCCCATACACCAGCCCCAAGCATCCTGCATCCTGCATTGAACATAGACTGGTGATTCATTTCTTACATGATAGTATACATATTTCAATGCTATTCTCCCAAATCATCCCACCCTCTCCCTCTCCCCCTCCATCTCTCTCTCCCTCTCCCTCTCCCTCAGAGTCCAAAAGTCCGCTCTGCACATCTGTGTCTCTTTTGCTGTCTTGCATACAGGGTCCTCATTACCATCTTTCTAAATTCCATATATATGTGTTAGTATACTGTATTGGTGTTTTTCTTTCTGGCTTACTTCACTCTGTATAATTGGTTCCAGTTTCATCCATCTTATTAGAACTGATTCAAATGTATTCTTTTTAATGGCTGAGTAATACTCCATTGTGTATATATACCACAGCTTTCTTATCCATTCATCCGCTGATGGACATCTAGGTTGTTTCCATGTCCTGGCTATTATAAACAGTGCTGCAATGAACATTGGGGTACATGTGTCTCTTTCTATTCTGGTTTCCTCGGTGTGTATGCCCAGCAGTGGGATTGCTGGGTCATAAGGCAGTTCTATTTGCAATTTCTTAAGGAATCTCCACACTGTTCTCCATAGTGGCTGTACTAGTTTGCATTCCCACCAACAGTGTAAAAGGGTTCCCTTTTCTCCACACCCTCTCCAGCATTTATTGCTTGCAGACTTTTGGATCGCAGCCATTCTGACTGGTGTGAAGTGGTATCTCATTGTGGTCTTGATTTGCATTTCTCTGATAATGAGTGACGTTGAGCATCTTTTCATGTGTTTGTTAGCCATCCGTATGTCTTCTTTGGAGAAATGTCTATTTAGTTCTTTGGCCCATTTTTTGATTGGGTCGTTTATTTTTCTGGAATTGAGCTGTATAAGTTGCTTGTATATTTTTGAGATTAGTTGTTTGTCAGTTGCTTCATTTGCTATTATTTTCTCCCATTCAGAGGGTTGTCTTTTCACCTTGCTTATAGTTTCCTTTGTTGTGCAGAAGCTTTTAATTTTAATTAGATCCCATTTGTTTATATTTGCTTTTATTTCCAGTATTCTGGGAGGCGGATCATTGAGGATCCTGCTGTGATTTATGTCGGAGAGTGTTTTGCCTATGTTCTCCTCTAGGAGTTTTATAGTTTCTGGTCTTACATTTAGATCTTTAATCCATTTTGAGTTTATTTTTGTGTGTGGTGTTAGAAAGTGATCTAGTTTCATTCTTTTACAAGTGGTTGACCAGTTTTCCCAGCACCACTTGTTAAAGAGATTGTCTTTACTCCATTGTATATTCTTGCCTCCTTTGTCAAAGATAAGGTGTCCATATGTGTGTGGATTTATCTCTGGGCTTTCTATTTTGTTCCATTGATCTATATTTCTGTCTTTGTGCCAGTACCACACTGTCTTGATGACTGTGGCTTTGTAGTAGAGCCTGAAGTCAGGTAAGTTGATTCCTCCAGTTCCATTCTTCTTTCTCAAAATTGCTTTGGCTATTCGAGGTTTTTTGTATTTCCATACAAATCTTGAAATTATTTGTTCTAGTTCTGTGAAAAATACCGCTGGTAGCTTGATAGGGATTGCATTGAATCTGTAGATTGCTTTGGGTAATATATTCATTTTCACTATATTGATTCTTCCAATCCATGAACATGGTATATTTCTCCATCTATTAGTGTCCTCTTTGATTTCTTTCATCAGTGTTTTATAGTTTTCTATATATAGGTCTTTAGTTTCTTTAGGTAGATATATTCCTAAGTATTTTATTCTTTTCGTTGCAATGGTGAATGGAATTGTTTCCTTAATTTCATTTTCTACTTTCTCATTATTAGTGTATAGGAATGCAAGGGATTTCTGTGTGTTGATTTTATATCCTGCAACTTTACTATATTCATTGATTAGCTCTAGTAATTTTCTGGTGGAGTCTTTAGGGTTTTCTATGTAGAGGATCATGTCATCTGCAAACACTGAGAGTTTTACTTCTTCTTTTCCAATTTGGATTCCTCTTATTTCTTTTTCTGCTCTGATTGCTGTGGCCAAAACTTCCAGAACTATGTTGAATAGTAGCGGTGAAAGTGGGCACCCTCAATAGTCTTTATTTTACCTCAGTGCTAAAATGAATGTTTTGCTCAACAAAGAACATGCAATTGATCTAAACAGGGAGCCCAACTCTTTCCCTAAGTAGGTGTTTGGCAGGTTTAACTTATAAAATGGACATTCTCTCTCCGCTCACCTTTCTCTCCGCATCTAAGAAAAGTATCTGGGTGAAGAGGAGATCTTTGGAGGGTAGACTTACAAATGGATCTCCAAGGGTAGTGCCTTTCCATGAGTCAGTACATTCACCCCGCTGTTCCTGCAGAATCTAGAAATGGGACTTTCCATGAGTCAGTACATTCAGCCTGCTGTTCCTGCAGAATCTAGAAATGGGACTTTCCATGAGTCAGTACATTCAGCCTGCTGTTCCCGCAGAATCTAGAAATGGGACTTTCCGTGAGTCAGTACATTCACCCCGCTGTTCCCGCAGAATCTAGAAATGGGACTTTCCATGTCTGCAATGATCTTCCACCTTCTCGGCTCTTCTGGGGAAAATCCTTTGGCTACAAAGTGCTAATGTAGGAGAAGAAGTACTGCCTGACTCAGGTCTTGGAACTTTCCTGTCCAGGCATACACAATTCTCCTTGCTTAAGGACGAAATTAACTTATACTCTTTAAAATGTATGAAGGAGATAATAAATGAAAAGTTTAAACTAACAAAAGTAACTGACTGAATGTCCACTCTGCGTTCTCTGTGTGTGCTAGGGCTGGAGCTCCCACCGAAGGTTCTCCCACCATGATAACAGGGCTAGGGTGTATTTTCACATGACTTTCCGGGTGGTTTGAGAAAGGAAACTTCTGGCTGGAGGATCTGCCTCATTGATTGCAGACATAGGCTGTCTCTTCTGCATTCTCTGTGCATATACATGTGAGGGGGAATCTAAAGGCTCTTCTCCATTCATGACTTTTCACATGATGACTAAGGTCATGTCTTCACCTAATGCTTTTGCACATAGATGGCACTCATATGGTTTCTCTCTGGTGTGAATGAGTCCATGACTTTGAAGGAATAAAGATTCACTGAAAGCTCTTTCATGGTCATTCCAGATAAAGGGCTTCTCTCCTATGTGGGGGCTTATAGGTGGGAATAAAAGTTGGCCTCTGATGAAGGATCTCACACATTCATTGTCAGGGTTTTTTTTACAGTGTGATTTTTGGTGTAGACACAGTCAAGGCTCCAGCTGAGTTATTTCCCTCGTTCACAACATTTGTAGGGCTCTAGGGTGAGTTCTCTCATATTGTCTAAGTTTAGAGCATCGACGGAAGCTTTCCCATGTTGCCAGCTTAACTCTCTGTAGTAAAATTCACCTTCTCTTAGTTAAAATGTGAATAAAGAATGGCCAAAGGCTCTTCCAACTTGGCAACAAGTATAGGGTTTTTCTCTTGTCTGAACTTTTGGTGCACATGAAAGTAAGTGGTCTACTTGAATTCTTTCCCACATTCATAACATTTGTTGGGGTTCTCTTCTGCATGAGTTAATACATGTGGAGTTGACATTGTTATACGTGAAATCTTCCTCATATGCGTTCCATTCATGGCCTCTTTTCCAATATGAAGTCTCTGCTAATCTGCACGGAGAGGAGAGGCTATGAGAGACCGCCTGCACACACCCAGGTACTATTTCTCTGCATATTGACAGCTCTCTCTGTGATGGTCTCCTTTGGAAACTCCTTTGGAAACACGTTTGTTTGATTTTCATGCGGTGTTACTTTGCTGAATTCATAAGCATATTCTCTTTTGTAGTCTCTCACATGCATAATGTTCTAAATGAGTTTTAAGTCTTCTTTAGTTTTCAAGCATTATGTATACAATCTATGCTGAGGCAATTCAGTTCAGTTCAGTTCAGTTCAGTTGCTCAGTCGTGTCTGCCCCTTTCCGACCCCATAAATCGCAGCACGCCAGGCCTTCCTGTCCATCACCAACTCCCGGAGTTCACTCAGACTCACATCCATCTAGTCCGTGATGCCATCCAGCCATCTCATCCTCGGTCGTCCCCTTCTCCTCCTGCCCCCAATCCCTCCCAGCATCAGAGTCTTTTCCAATGAGTCAATTCTTCGCATGAGGTGGCCAAAGTACTGGAGTTTCAGCTTTAGCATCATTCCCTCCAAAGAAATTCCAGGACTGATCTCCTTCAGAATGGAGTGGTTGGATCTCCTTGCAGTCCAAGGGACTCTCAAGAATCTTCTCCAACACCACACTTCAAAAGCATCAATTCTTCAGCACTCAGCTTTCTTCACAGTCCAACTCACACCCATACAGGACCACTGGAAAAACTATAGCCTTGACTAGATGGACCTTTATTGGCAAAGTAATGTCTCTGTTTTTCAATATGCTATCTAGGTTGGTCATAACTTTCCTTCCAAGGAGCAATTGCTGAGGCAATTACCCTTCTCTTAAAGTTGAAGTTACAGTTTGACTTCAGGACAATATTATCCCCAAACTTACACTGTTCAAAACTTTCTACTGGGATGGCGTTTATGCTCAGGCTTATTTTTCTTCTGAAGATTGTGCTGAATTCCTAACTCATCCCATTACCAGGTCGCTAATGTGATGAGCAGATTTCATCCTCAAGAAGCTTACCATTGATCTGCAGATAAAGGGGCCCTTCCTGAAGGTGTCCTGTGTGGGCATCCTTCCATGCTTTCTAGGTCTGCCTTCCATGCCTGAAAAAAGAGGGAAAAGAAATAAGTAGAGTGACTTAGGGGAAGGAAAATTTTGGAAATGTTTGCAAAGCTAAGGTACATAGGTATCGAGTACTGGCTTTTAACACAGAATTGGGAGAATTAGAAATAAAATATGGAACGTTGATGGAACATACAATATGGAAATATTGTTGTAGAATACTTTTAAGGGTAAAATGGACAAAAAATAAAATGAGGGTTTAATGTCAAAGAAAGTCAGTAAAGGTGAGAGACTGAAATAAATATGGCTATTTGAATGTTTAGCTCCAATAATAATAGATAGAACTCTCTCTGAAGCCAAAGAATATACACTAAGAAGAATCAAAATCAATATATTCAGAGAAGTGGACACTATCAGAGGGATATCGCTGCACTGGCCTGCCAAGGTGTCAGCGCTGTCAGACCTTCTCCTGAAGAGACTCTGTAGCCGATGTGACTGGTCCTGTCTGCTCCCCGAGCAGCCTCCTCTCCACACAGAGCCCAGGAGCCTGGATCCGCCTGGACCTGGGGCTCCGAGAGTCTTTTCTACCCTCCACCTCTCTTCTCCTGGTCCAGCCAGGAAACCCTCTGGGGGGAAATGTACATGGATGTGGAGTGCTGTGTTGAGCTCTGTGTGTGGTCTTCAAGTTCCCGGCAGGAGGAGAGGCAAGGTGAACAGTAAAGAGCAGCGCAGGAAAAATGTCCTGAGCCCTGGACGCACCACCAGCCCTTCCCCAGAGCAGGGAGGACACGGGCGCTGCGCTCAGACGTCCAGGAGCTGTCTGCTGACGTGCACACCCAGGCCCGAGTGGCTGACAGTCTCCTTTTCCCCCTTCCCACGACCACTGAGAGTCACCTGTTCCATAGTGGATTGAATTTTATTTAAAAATATATCCAGTAACATAACTCAGTCCCAACCCCAAGAATTGTGTTTCACAGGGACAACATCTGCTCTGTTTAACTTTGTAGGGTTGAATTCCACCATGGTTTGCACAGCAGAAAGTTTCTAGCAAATACTTAATACACTTATCTATCCATTTAATGCCCCCATGAGATGAGTACCCAGCACTGCTCTGAGTGTTCTATACGGAGCAGTAAGAAAGACATATGATTGTTTTCAGAAAGCCTACAAGCTTTTGACATGCTCAAGATGAAATAACCAAATGAACAGAATCTCTTCCTCCATGTCCTAAGTGCTGTAGGAGAGTGTGTGTGTCTGGGTAGAGGGGAGAGAGCTCCAGGGAAGCTCTTCCAGATGATTCTCTGGTAAGTAAATAAACGCTGACACTCTCACCCACAGTGAACAGGTGAGCAGATGACTGCTGCTCTCTAGCATCGCATCCTTGGGCAGCTTCCTCTGGGAAGGGCCTGGCAGGGCCATCCTTGTCGGATAAAGTTCACATTTTAAAGGTCACTGACTCCTAAAAGCATGCTGGGCATTCTGGTCCCGGTCACTCCATACCCTCAAATGTCCAGAGCTGATGGTTGAGGATGACAGTGCTAGGAAATGGCAGCCGTGTGTATCAAAATCACAAGCCTGTTTGAACTGAAGTCCAGTATTTCTTTGGGCCAACTTGCCATCTGCCTTTCAGATTTATCAGAGATGTGCATACTCTGAATACACATTGACCTTCACGAATGAAGGAACATCACATGAGGGGTGGGGTGAAATAACATGGAAATTCTCCAACAACAGATCATAAATTCCTACTTACTGACTCATGATTATAAAATTTTTAATTGTGAGTTTATAAATATATTCTGCTCCACATCAATTTTAATTAAATCTACAGACTAAATACAAGGTAAGCAAGAGCCATGTTCTGCCCTTTACTAGCTTTGATGATGGACAATTATGCCCCCTTTTGAACCTCACAATATTCATGTGTGAGTAAGGTTCATTATCTCCTGAGAGAGTAGAGTGATTGAAAGACCTAATAGGTAAGTGCTTAGTACAGAACAAAACTCAAATAAAAACTACATGTTATATGTTACTTACTAGTTATCCAGGAATGTTGTCATTAAAAAGTGAGGTCTTGATGCAATATCCACAACTCTGCACTACTGAAGGTTTACACTAAACGTGGGGTCAGGAGGTGGCGCCTGTATCATCTCCACTGTGATCAGGGGTCTTCATCAAATGGGAGGAGAAAGTGCTACCATGTGTCCAGGAGCCAAAGTCCTGTTGTCCCCTTGGTTGGCACCTGCTGTGGAAAGAATGTCCTTCCGTTGGGAAAACTGCTCCAGGCTCATGGAGAGAAGGCTGCGATCTGTGTGTGTGTGTGTGTGGTGGGGGGGGACTGATTGAATGGCTGGGGTGGGGACACCCGGGATGAGGAAGGAGGCCCTGGGGGAATGATCTGNGCCTTTGGGGCCTGTCTCTGATACACTGCTGGGGGTGGGGCGGGGAGGGGGGGTTGGCCAGGGAGGGGGGTCCTGCCCTCGGGCTTCTGCTTTGCCCAGACACTCAGGGTCCCCTGGTTCTCTCTTGACCTACGAATGGGGGAGACAGACAAGAGGCGCTGTGGGGGAGCTGTAGTCGGCGCCCCCACATACTCTCCATCTACGTCTTGGGCGTGGAGCGCTCTTGAAGCTCCTCCAAGCTCTCAGCTCCTCTGAGGCCTTTGGTCTTCACTAGTCTTCAGTCTTCTCAATAAGGCGTCAATGTGTGCACGCATGCTGTCGCTGCGGTCAGGTCTGACTGTGACTCATACTCTCCATCTACGTCTTGGGCGTGGAGCGCTCTTGAAGCTCCTCCAAGCTCTCAGCTCCTCTGAGGCCTTTGGTCTTCACTAGTCTTCAGTCTTCTCAATAAGGCGTCAATGTGTGCACGCATGCTGTCGCTGCGGTCAGGTCTGACTGTGACGCTCTGTACTATAGTCCGCCACGCTTCTCTGTCCACGGGGTTCTCCAGGCGAGAATACTGCAGTGGGGAGCCACGCCCCTCTCCAGACATCTTCTCCACCCAGGGATCGAGCCTGGGTCTCCTGCACTGCAGGCAGACTCTTTACCATCTGAACCATCAGGGAAGTAATCAGTTAATTGTAGCTATTTTCCGGCAACACTATTTGGGGGTTAGCCTCAAGTGGATCGCCGTGTTTTCCTTTCCCCTGTGATTTGAAGCCGCTGCTGACACCTTGGTGCCCCCACCGGGTACCTTATTATTGTTCTCCCACACTGCCTGCCCCAGTGCCGCCCCTGGCCAGAGACACTCTGTGAGTTAGCAATGGAGTTCAGTCAATGACCTACCAGCAAGTCTAATGACAGCCGCCCATGAACTCATGGTTTTCAGTCCATTCCTGAAATGTGAATTGGTGCAACTTGAAGGACAAACTCTTATACAGCAAGAGCTCTGGGAAGGGTGTGGAGAGAGGGGACATGGGAGAGATGCCCGCTGGGCTCCTAGGAGGCTGGCCACTTCTCTCCTGGGGTGACTGCACACTCAGTTTTGCACTGAGCACACGGCTGCCCGAGACTACAGACATTCCCGACATCCTCTGAAGCGGGGATGCCTGTGAGACAAGCTCTCCCTCCAGGATGGAGGGAGGACAATTTGTGCAACTTGTTGACTAGCTTCTAGGTGAGACGACCTGGCTCTTCCTTCTCCTACTGTCTTGCTGCTGGGAACGTCAGCCGAGAGGGGGAAGCTCCATTCTGCTCCAGGTCCACCCTGGAGGGGGCAAACGCGCCTGGGATGACAGAACAGGATTCCTAGGATGGGAGTGGAGCTTTCTGGAACAGCCCTGCCAGACCAACCCTGGGCAGCTTCCCTCTGCATCTAAATGGGAAACAGATGCACACTTCTCCTGGCTGTAATTTTGTGGGGATTTTTTTTTTTTTTTTTTGGTCCATAACCTTGACTGGCATGTCAGGCTCTGAGGGGGTTTCTGTGCAGCGGCCTTGTCAGGCTGCTCCAACATGCAGTAGTCTGGTATTTTCAGCTCTCCTTTCTGTGGGAAGACAGCCAAGCTCAGCTCCATCCACTGTCCTCTCCAGCTGCATCTCTGAAAACCTATGTGTAAAACAGATGCTCAGTGAATCAGCAGCTGATCCCTCTACCTTCCAGGGACATGGACTTGTTCCTTCCCCCGCACCGTGCACCCCCCACTCTCCCCTAAACACATAACTGGCTTTGACGTGTGTGCTCTTTCCCTGATAATAGGGGCAGTTTCTAACTGCACAGCCTCAAGGCACAGGCATCTCGTGTGTGGTGCAACTGGATTCTCGCAAGAAAGATGAGTTTCACTCTGGTAGGTCCCCTGCTAAACTGATGCTTTGAAAACTCTCAGTGGAAATATCACTAAAATCCATTTTCAGTATTAAGCTAAAATGTGGGAAGTTGCTAAGTTTTGCCCTAAGCTCTCAGGTCAAGGAGATAGATATTTAGGATTTCCCAGGGATCTGATCTTGTTTATGTAATTTCTTAGATGTCCTTCACCCTTATGGAACGTGCTAGTTTATAGAGAAAAAAACTCATATAGTGAAATATTAAACTGCTTGAGAACATGGTAATAAGTTCGATAATTCATTTATTCATTTGTGCTTGTCTGAAAAGTGTCTTCTCTTTCAGGGTAACTTTAAATATAATTTATTAATAGAAAATGTCCCTCAGGTCAATGTGAGCCTTAGAAGAGGCGGGGGGGGGGGGGTTTTTTTTTTTTTTTTTTGGTCCATAACCTTGACTGGCATGTCAGGCTCTGAGGGGGTTTCTGTGCAGCGGCCTTGTCAGGCTGCTCCAACATGCAGTAGTCTGGTATTTTCAGCTCTCCTTTCTGTGGGAAGACAGCCAAGCTCAGCTCCATCCACTGTCCTCTCCAGCTGCATCTCTGAAAACCTATGTGTAAAACAGATGCTCAGTGAATCAGCAGCTGATCCCTCTACCTTCCAGGGACATGGACTTGTTCCTTCCCCCGCACCGTGCACCCCCCACTCTCCCCTAAACACATAACTGGCTTTGACGTGTGTGCTCTTTCCCTGATAATAGGGGCAGTTTCTAACTGCACAGCCTCAAGGCACAGGCATCTCGTGTGTGGTGCAACTGGATTCTCGCAAGAAAGATGAGTTTCACTCTGGTAGGTCCCCTGCTAAACTGATGCTTTGAAAACTCTCAGTGGAAATATCACTAAAATCCATTTTCAGTATTAAGCTAAAATGTGGGAAGTTGCTAAGTTTTGCCCTAAGCTCTCAGGTCAAGGAGATAGATATTTAGGATTTCCCAGGGATCTGATCTTGTTTATGTAATTTCTTAGATGTCCTTCACCCTTATGGAACGTGCTAGTTTATAGAGAAAAAAACTCATATAGTGAAATATTAAACTGCTTGAGAACATGGTAATAAGTTCGATAATTCATTTATTCATTTGTGCTTGTCTGAAAAGTGTCTTCTCTTTCAGGGTAACTTTAAATATAATTTATTAATAGAAAATGTCCCTCAGGTCAATGTGAGCCTTAGAAGAGGCGGGGGGGGGGGCGGTGATGAGAGTTGACTCAGGCCAAGCTGTTCTGGATGATTCTCTATTAAATAGTGACAGTCTCACCCACAGGTGACTGATGTCTCCAGCATCACAAGACAGGGCTGGGTTTTTTTGGAGGAAGCTCACAACTACATTCCTTACAGGTCACCGACTCCTGAAAACACAGTGGGTGTTCCACATCCGGGGGTACTGTTGCAGGAAGAGGGCCCTTCCAGGGCCCGAAACTGGGCTCCTGTCCAACACTCGGAGGTGAATTGCCCGAGGAGACACATGTGCTGAGAAAGCAAGAGAGTTTATTGGGAAAGGGCAGCCGCATGGAGAGGAGTAGGGTAAGGGGACCCAAGAGAACAGCTCTGCCACGTGGCTCGCCCTCTCGGGTTTCATGGTGATGGGATTAGTTTCCGGGTCGTCTTCAGCCGATCATCCTGACTCAGAGTCCTTCCTGGTGGTGCACACTTGGTTCAGCCAAGATGGATGCCAGAGAGGAGGATTCTGGGAGGTGGTCGGACATGTGGTGTCTCCTTTTGAGCTTTCCTGATCTCTTCCGGTTGGTGGTGGCTTATTAGTTCCGTGTCCCTTACCAGGACCTCCTGTCATAAAACAGCTCATGCAAAGGGTTACCGCGGTGCCTGGCCAGGGTGGGCGGTTTCAGCCAGCGCGCTTCCCCTAACGGTTCCACTGTGGTTTTATAGATCAGGCCATCAACCTACGTCCCCTGGGTCAGACTCTACCACAACCTGTGCTGGTTGGACCCACAGGCTAAGAACGATTTTTACTATTTTGAATGTTATAAAGTTTGTGAGCCATATGAATTATACGACTGTCAAGTTTCAGTGTCTATGAAGACCTGAGGCTGCTTTCCTGCTGCGATAACAGAACTGCGTAGATGCAGCAGAGGGCATATGACAGCCTAAAACATTTACCAGCTGCCCCTGAGGAAAATGTCCCAGTTCTAGCTCAGGAAAGTCGCATTTTAAATACAGTATGCTCGAGTTTTGCTTGAAGAAAGGTAAAGTTTTAGTAAATTTTGCCCCATGAAATAAATCCTTTTAAGTAATGTAAAACTGGCCACCTTACTCAGTAATCTCAGAATAAACCCAAGGAAAGCAAATATTTATTAATAATTGAAAATTTGTTAAAGAGTCAGGTCATTTAGATGATCTTGCTTCTGCATGACACATTGACATTGATGACTCCAGAGTCACGTTTTCCCTTAGGATCAGGTGGATACTATAGCCTCTCCTGTGTGTGTGTGGCTCAAATGATTGCATGCTGCTTCCTTATTCTTGCCACCCAGGCACTGCTTAGAGACCCTGGAAGTTTCATGAAAGCAATGGCCACACCGTGCTAAGAGGCCTAACCCTGCCTCTGTCTTGTGTCTTCAGGAGCTAAGTGCGTGCCAAATGTGTATGAAAAGTCCAGATGTAAAAGTTCAGGTGTCCCATTGATTCACACCTCCTATGTAAAGGGAATGTCCAAGTGTACGATCAGTCCAGGTGCACAAAGTCAGTTATTCCCTTGCTTCATACCTGCTGTGCAAAGAGAAAATCCTTCCTTTGGGAAAACAGCTCAGAGCTCATAGAGACAAGAGCTGCCCCCTGCAGAGTGGGGCCAGTAGCCTCTGGTGGGGAAGATACTGGGGTGATGATTGACTGGCTGGGGGCTCCCAGGATGAGGCAAGAGGCTAAGGAGCCCAAGTCTGCAGAGCCAAGGTCACAGCAACCCTTCCTTGGATCTGCGTCAGTCTGAGTGGAGCAGTGACGTTAAGGGGCTGGGATGCCAGCTGCCTGCCTGGAGGCCACAGGAGGAGGGGGCCGAAAAGCAGGCGGTGTGGCTCGTCTTGGTTTCTGAAGACACTTCTTTCTGACACCAGGTGCCAAGCTATGGCAAAGACTGTATTCTTTTTATAAAACTGCGTTAGCTGTTCTAATTCATTTGCCTTTCCATCTGAGCTCATTTAAAAGATAAATGTGTCTATTTTTCCTTTTAGCACCAGTGGAAATCCTATAACTTGGCTATTTTTATCCAACAATTCATCATACAAATCTTTCCAAGTCAGTACCGATAAAAATTTCCTTACCAGATCCTTCTTAATGGCTGTTTCCTGAATGTTCTGTTTTTATACTGAGTGATACTAATATCAACAATCTCATTACACACGTATTTGCACAAGTGTTCCTCCCACGCTGATTTGTTATCATTGGCCCTTCTGTGTGGAATATGAAAAGGTGGATTTGTGGCTGTTCATCATTCATTTCTTTGATGGCTTCTGGACTTTATTTTTTAAAAATGTTGTATCATGATTCCATTCTTTTTATTCCACCGAAAACAATCATTCATGCATGTTTTCACCGAATCCTTTCACGGTTTCAGTTTTACAGTCCACACAGTCTAAGTCTCGCTAAATTCCCAAGCCCGCCCGGGAGCAGGGACCTGCCCTCTGGGCCGCCTGGGTCCGACCCTCGGGAATCGCTGAGGAGCGCCTTCTCCCGCCGCCGCCCGGGGAGGGCTTCCCAGCTCCCGCCCTCCCGTCTGTTGTCTGGGTCTCCGCGCCCCGCCGGGCCGGCGGCCGGCTCCCAGGCGCACGCCCGGGACACGCGGGGCGGCAGGGCGGCCCGGGGCCGTGTGCGCCGCTCGTCGGGAGCCGCCCAGCGGCCGCCGAGAGCCGGGCCCTCCTGGGGAGCGCTGGCGGCTCCCGCGAAGGCTGCGGTTCGGCCGCCGAGCCCGGGGCAGAGCTCCAGAGGCCGGGGTGACCGCGCCAGGAGAGCCGGGAGAGGCGGGCTGCAGGTCCGCGGCCCGGGCGGGCGGGCCGGTCGGTGTGGCTGCCCGGCCCGGGGCCCGCGCGCCGCGGGGCCCCTGCTGCCCGCGGGCACCGCCGGGGCAGCTGAGCGCGCGCAGGGAGGCCACGGCGCCGGCGTCCGCGCGGTTGCCGCTCCTCGAGGCTTCCCGCTCGCCCGGAGGTGCGGGCCGCACGGATGCTCGCGGACCTGCCCAGTCTTTGAATACAGTTTCTTTGTCCACACTATTTGAAGATGACACAAGACGTGCTCCATGATGCAGAATTTTCTAAACCCTCCTTGCGAGCCGATGATCCTCTTCCCTCCAAACAGGCCCATGCCTTAAAGCAACCAACCCAGGAAGCCAGACCCCAGCCTCTACAGCAAGACGCTCCAAGATCAGTGTTGGATCAGTGACTTAGTCACACCTTCCTCCTTTCCAACCTCTCCATCTACAGTGGAAACGTAATGCCAAATCTGCTCCCCCAAGCAATCACGTGGGACACCCCTCTTTCTGTCAACCTGCCTCCAGCTCCTCATCACAATTTCAAGGCGGGAAAGCCTGCCTGTTTTTTCATCAGAAATCGTCCCCACTCCCACATGTGCCCAGTGTTTCAGCCTCAGGTGAGTGGTGGCTGACTCCTCTGCTATACAAACAAGTTCTGGATATACTTGCCTGTTCTCATTTGGAAACTTTGTGGGTGCCTCAGTGGCAAAGAATTCACCCGTCATTGTGGATGTGTGTTCAATCCCTGGGTTGGGGAGAGTGCCTAGGGAAGAAAACGGCAACTGAATCCAGTATCCCTGCCTGGAGAATTCTGTGGACAGAGGAACCTGGAGGTTTACAGTCCATAGGTTGCAGAGTCTAACATGACCAAGCACGCTCGCACTTTCTCCTTTGAGGAGGAGGTCTTTGCTCCTGTCTACAGAAATTACTAGCGTGAGAACCAAATTTAGGATGTCACACTTGTCTGGTCAAGGCTATGGTTTTTCCTGTGGTCATGTATGGATGTGAGAGTTGGACTGTGAAGAAGGCTGAGCGCCGAAGAATTGATGTTTTTGAACTGTGATGTTGGAGAAGACTCTTCAGAGTCCCTTGGACTGCAAGGAGATCCAACCAGTCCATTCTGGAGGAGATCAGCCCTGGGATTTTTTTGAAGGGAATGATGCTAAAGCTGAAACTCCAGTACTTTGGCCACCTCATGCGAAGAGTTGACTCATTGGAAAAGACTCTGATGCTGGGCGGGATTGGGGGCAGGAGGAGAAGGGGCGACCGAGGATGAGATGGCTGAATGGCATCACGGACTCGATGGATGTGAGTCTGAGTGAACTCCGGGAGTTGGTGATGGACAGGGAGGCCTGGAGTGCTGCGATTTACGGGATTGCAAAGTCAGACACGACTGAGCGACTGAACTGAACTGAATGTTTAAAGACAAAAACATAAAATTCACCCTTTCAGATTACAATGCAAGGATTCAGTTTAAACAGAAATTTGCTCAACTGTCATCACAATGATTTCAGCACATTTCGTTACCTCAGAAAGAAATAAAAAACTCATTAAACACCCACTTTCCCTTCCCCTCTCCCCAGCGCTCAACAATCACCTGTGTGCTGTTTGCCTGTGGGCTTGCCTGTTCTGTGTATTTCAGATAATGGGAGTTGCACAACTGTGGACATTTTTGGCTCGCTTCTCACACTTAGGGTCATGTTTTTGAGGCTCACCCATGTTTTAGCCAAGGGTTGGTTCCTCTCTTTTGCTTAAGAATTGCCCATTCTAAGTCGATTAAGATGCTTAGAGACACAATCTTTTATTGTGAACAATACACAGAATACAACAATTGCCATCATTTTATACATTCCAGTCCAGGGCATTGCATCCCGCTATCCTGCAGATCCTCAACTCGCCCCACCACCCCGGAGCCACCATCAATCTCAGTGGACAGAAGCTCAGCCCTGCTGTCTTTTCTCAAAACCCCACATGCCCCCTCCCCCACCCTGAGCAGGACTCCACCAATGGATGCCTCATGACGGCAGCTAAAGAAAAGGGCTCCTGTGCCAGGAGTTGAGGGTAGTGGTGGCAAAGGAGAGAGCAGAAGAGAAAGGGGGCAAAATCCTGACCCTAGAGAATTTGAAGTCTCCCAACCAAGTACTGACCAGGCTCCTCAGGGAGGTGTGGCCACTGACGCCCCCAGGCTGGGCGCCCCGCCAGCCAGGCTCCAGTCCCCAGCGTGTTCTGAGCCCTGGGCTCCCCAGGCTCCTGTGTGGGGGCTGCTCCTGACACGCCCTTCAGCCCTCTTCAGGCCATGCCCCTCAAGCTGGGACTTTTTAGCACATGGGAGCTTGTGTAGCTGACTTAAAATTCATTATGTTGAGAGTTGTGAGTTGTCTTATTGGGGCAAATGATAGCCTGGGAGACAGAGTCTCCGTTCGCACTGAGAAACTGCTGCAGAGGTAGGGGGACGCTCTGTGAATGCATGACTTTGGTGGAGATGTAATCAAGCCCATAATTTTTTCCAGAAAGTTTGCTAGTCTCATGGAGATTACTGCTTAGTCAAAGAGCAGAAGTTACCGCGAAGGATTTTAGTGCTTTTCTAAATGCGAGGCGACACAAGGCTGGGCTCATAGAATCGTCTTTGAGACTGTCTGAAGACCTGTCCTGCCAGGCTTTCCCACAGCACAGGTGGCTCCTTTCTGCTCTCCTCCCTCAGCTCCTCTAGGGGTGCTGACAGGCAGCAACGGCAGCAACTCTTTCTTTAATGCTGCAGAGGCAGATGGCAAGCGCTGGTTTGTGTGGCGCACTCAGGGAGTGGGGCCCATGGCGTTACCACGGGACCAGCTGGCAGGGGCCACAGGCCAGTTCCCTGTATGTTGGTCCCACCCTGACAGTGTCCACCCTTCCCCTGCTCACTCCTGTATTTGCCCATACTCCTCCAGAAGACATCCCACCTCCACGCTGCAGGCTGGGGGGTTAGGGACATCAAGAGCTCTAGCATCTCACAGTCAGCAGGAACTCAACCAGGCCCGACCTATGGAAAGTTGTCTGGCAGAGAAAAGCAGATTTACTTGGCATTAGGAGCAGAAAATCCAAGGGGAAGAGTGACTTGTCCTAGGTCATACAGAGAGCTTAGAATTGAGGTCTGCTGCTGCTGCTAAGTCACTTCAGTCGTGTCCGACTCTGTGTGACCCCATAGGTGGGAGCCCACCAGGCTCGCCTGTCCCTGGGATTCTTCAGGCAAGAACACTGGAGTGGGCTGCCATTTCCTTCAGTGCCTGAAAGTGAAAAGTGAAAGTGAAGTCGCTCAGTTGTTTCCGACTCTTAGCGACCCCATGGACTGCAGCCTACCAGGCTCCTCCGCCCATGTGATTTCCCAGGCAAGAGTACTGCAGTGGGTTGCCATTGCCTTCTCCGAGAGTTGAGGTCGGGTGGCCTCTAAATCTGTTTCCAAAAGACAGACCATCCAAGGAGAGAGCTTGAATTACAGTTGTAATCAGCTAGTTATAATGAGGTATGTTGGTTAAGTCCAAAGAGGGAGCAAGTGTGTCCTGGTGGCAGAGGGTGAAGACTTCCCCCATCTGTTTCTGTTTCCCCACTTCCAGGGGCCCAGACAACTTATGTTCCCAGAATGTCTTCTTTTGGATGGGGTAGCTGGAAGGAGTCCTGCCATTTGTTTCTCAAGGAGGGTACAGTCATGAAATTTCTTTATTCAATTGAAAATAAAAATGCTGCCAACTGATCCTACTGAAGTGGCAGATGAGGTGAGGGTGAGACAAGGCCCCTCAGCTCCTGGTCCCAGAAAGAGGGAAGAGAAGAAAGAGACGTGTGATGAGCTCGCACGCACGGTGTTTCCCTCACTGCTCACTGAGACGTCATCACATTTGAGTTCCTTCCTGAGTCTGGTCCAGTGTCCTCACAGATCTCACAGGCGGGAGAGGTAATCAAGCACGATCAGAGCCCTGGGGAGTTTCAGGTGAGCCCAGGTGCACCGAGAAGCAGCGGGGCCCTCAGCAGGCCTTCCTGGAGTGGGCGACTTCCTCACTGGCTCTAAGGGCGGGCTAGTCATCTAGCCAAAGACTTGCACTGGGGGCAAAAGCAAGACACAAGGTGAGTGCATGAACGGGGCGGCCCTCTCACACAGGGAGGCAGCCCACCAGGAGGCCTGAGGCCACAGGTCCCCAGAGAGCGGGACAGGGGCTGCAGTGTGCCGCCCCGCCCAGCCCCGCCCCGCCCCGCTCCGCTGCGCCC
>SJYX01004049.1:0-61477 GCA_006410675.1 Oreotragus oreotragus
GAGAAGGAAATGGCAACCCACTCCAGTGTTCTTGCCTGGAGAATCCCAGGGACCTGGGAGCCTGGTGGGTTGCTGTCTATGGGCTTGCACAGAGTCAGCTACCACTGAAGCGACTTAGCAGCAGCAGCAGCAGCCCAAACCTCCCACCCACTGTTCAACTACAAATGCCATCTCAACTAAAGATTACCCAAAACATCCTGCCTTACTAACATTTCCCTTATCCCTTTCACAAACCTCCCTTTAAATATGAAGGCTCCTTGATCCCTCTTGCGCTCAGCCTGATCATTAAGGTGACTGTCACCCCTGCTTGCCTCAAGAAAGGTAACCTACCTCCTTTGAGGTTGTCTCTCCTCCTTTTCTACCTTGGCCCAAACTGTATGTTACAAAGTGTAACTTATATGCCAGAAAATTAATTCATTTATGCAATTCAATGATTTGTAATAAACTTACCAAGTTGCACAACCATCACTACAGTTCAGTTTTAGAACACTTTAAGATATCCCTAGTTTTACCTCTGGGCTTCACCTCCAGCCCTAGGAATCTGCTAATCTGCCTTATATTTCTAGGGAGATGTCATTTTTGAATATGCCATTTAAATAGAACAATGAAAGAAGTGGTCTTTGTGGCTGACCTTTGCCTGTTTTCATGAAGTTTGCAATTTTTATTATGTTTAGCATGAGCTTTGTTATTTTTATGCTGAATACTATCTCATTATCTGGAAATACTTTGGTATATTTAGTCATTGACCAATGGATGATGCTTACATTGTTTCAAGTTCTTGGCTGTTATGAGGAATGCTGCAATTACTGGTATCTGGATGGATATAACCATGGTGGTGAAGAAGCTATCGGCAGAAGCTGAAAGCAATTAGTCGAGACGTGACTGAGTGTAGAGAGGGAGGTATGAAAATGAGAACAGTTTNGATGATGCTTACATTGTTTCAAGTTCTTGGCTGTTATGAGGAATGCTGCAATTACTGGTATCTGGATGGATATAACCATGGTGGTGAAGAAGCTATCGGCAGAAGCTGAAAGCAATTAGTCGAGACGTGACTGAGTGTAGAGAGGGAGGTATGAAAATGAGAACAGTTTAATGTAAAAAGAAGATAAAAATCCATTTGATTAATAATAGTTAGAAAATGTTTTCTCCTGGGAAAGTACAGATCAGTAATTTGTCAATTTTTTCAAAAAATGTTAATTAGGTACCTATTCTGTGTCAGGTATCAAGCTAAGAAATTATGGTGGGATACAGTATGGACGGAAATGTTCAGCTAGCAAAGAAAAAATAATATGAATGCATATTTTGGAACCATAAGGTATTTTTCAAAAGGGAAACATTGCTGACAAGTTTAAAAATTAATGGAAGCAAATAATTCATAACCTACATGTAAGACAGAAGCTTCTGATAGCTTTTCTACTCTTTCAGAAAATGTAAAATACTATTTAGTATTTGGGTAACGATGTACTTGAGATCCTCTAGGGAGGTGCCTTTACAGGAATGGTTCATGTAGATCCTGTAACACAGTTGTCGATTCTGTTATTTACAATAAAGCAATCCCAAAATGTGCTCTAATGCTTACTTAATCAAGTTATCAGGCAGCTTATGTTACCTTGTAAGTTTTAAATATGACTCTTTCTTCCTAATACGAAAAAAGCCAAGCAAGTCTCCCAATAATAGAAAGTGATAATGTACTTTACTGATAATTTGATTTTCAGATGATTCATTAAGCATTTCTGGTTATTTTGTAGCTAAGCAACAAGACCTCTGGAAAGACACCTGATTTACTCAAGAGAGAGAAATATGAATGCTTCCAGTGATAATTACTATATTCTAAATTTAAATAATTCGCTTTCTAGAATAGTTTCCCAAAGTGCATCTCATAGAACACTAGGTCCATTAACTGTCTATGAAGAACTAAAAATTGCTTAGTTAAGTAAGTTTGCAGTATGTTTATAGCATATCCCCTCTTGGAAATTAGCAATTTATATTAAAAGTTCTGAGAAATATTATTGGAATGAGGCCTGTTAAAGCGGTTTTGTCTCAGTGATTTCCAAGCTTGGTTTACAACAGAGCTCTGTTTTTACATATGCTAATAAATATCCTATGGAAGTAGGATATTTGTCTGTGGAAGACTTATGGTTACCATTTAATGCTGGTCTGGTTAATGAGATATTGGAGGGACATAACGCAGCGTAAATGTTATTCCTGTGTCTGTCCTAGACCTATGGAGGTGCAGGAGGAGATATGGGAAGAGCCATATCCGTTCTTCCTATCTGTGAACAAGCGACACGAGCCAGGGAAGACTGGTATCCTATGTAACTAATTGTGGGCATTTGGGATCTGCTTAATTTCTTACCTTTATATTTACCACTTTGGAGGAAGATTCTTCATCTACCAAAAGAGTAACCTCTTTAGTGCTGGAATTGCGCTCCATGATTTGAAATCCTGACTCCCCACTCTTGGACTTGTGAGACTTTGACCAAGTTACTTGATCATGTAATTCTTTGTTTACTCATCTGTAATATGAGCTGTTGTAAGAATCCAATGTGATAATGTTTAGCTAAGAACAGTACCTGGCACATACTGAACAGTGAAGTATTTATAGCTGTCAGCATCATTATGCAGTCCGAGAAAAATGGCCACACATTCTATTTACAATAAGAACAATTAGTTGTGTCACCTGGCATTTTTCACTGAAGTTGTGTGAGACCTGTCATGCTTTTCACACAAAACCAAATGAAACAACTTAATAAATTCAGTTTCATTAACACGGCTTAGATAACCCTTTCCCTTTGTAAACTTAATAGATTTTTCTTATCTTTGCTCTTATCACACTCTATACTTCTTTAAAAAAATTTATCTGTCTCCCTGCCTAAGTGGTGAGCCCTTTCTGTACTGGGAACATGCCTTAAGCATCTTTGAAATAAAATGTAACAATACCTGGTACATAAAAGATGCTCATAGTGTAGCTTTCCTAAGTAAAGGAGTGGAAGATATTATGTGCTACTTTGCTATTTTGTTTGTTTTCAAACTTGTGTTCTTAACAGTTCCCCCTTTAAATGAGATTAGCTTCACCTCTTTGGGTCTTTTTCAAATAAGTAGTAGTATATATTACTCTGAAATAAGTGTAGCTATAATACGTGGGAGACCACCTCTAAGCTGGCATCTCATCAGAGTAAGATAATTTAGGAAGAGATAGTGGCAAAATGCCTAGTGATACAAACTGAGAAGCTAATGAACCATAGTGGATTTTCTGCTGTTTTCTCAAAGTATAAAATTGTAGGTCATGTACTGTACAGCCTATGATGTTAATGTTCATAGTTATTTTCCTGGTTACAAGCTATCCATAATTGTTCTTGTATATAATAATAGCAATTAGAATAATATTAACTAAATTATGATTTATCATAGCGAAGTTGGAATACCTGGTGGGCCACTTGTTCTGTCACTCAGTCATGTCTGACTCTTTGCGACCCCATGGACTGCATCACTCCAGGCCTCCCTGTCCATCACCAAATCCCAGAGCTTGCTCAAACTCATGTCTATCAAGTCGGTGATGCCGTGTAACCATCTCATCCTCTGGCATCCTCTTCTCCTCCTACCTTTAAACTTTCCCAACATCAGGGTCTTTTCTAACAAGTCAGCTCTTCACATCAGGTGGCCAGTGTATTGGAGCTTTGGTGGGCCACTTGAGAGCATATTAATCTTATAAAGAATATTGGTGTGTTGAGTAACAATACTTTACTTTTAGGACTAAGTAATTCCTTTTCAGCAAATCTGGCAGTGTCTTTCCAAAGAGACAGGATTTACACTAGAAGACTCAGATAAAAATAATAATAAATAGATAATGAGGACTTATTCCTATATGCCAACAACTTTCAAAGTACTCTGTGTGTGTGTGTGTGTGTGTGTGTGTGTGTGTTTGTGTTAGTCACTCAGTTGTGTTTGACTCTTTGTGACCCCAGGGACTGTAGCTCACCAGGCTCCTCTGTCCATGGGATTTTCCAGGCAAAAATACTGGAGTGGGTTGCCATTCCCTTTTCCAAGGGATCCTCCAGACCCAGGGATTGAGCCTGGGTCTCCCACAATGGATCCAGACTCTTTACTGTCTGAGCTTCCAGGGAAGCCCCTGGGAAGTGCTT
This sequence comes from Oreotragus oreotragus, assembly GCA_006410675.1. Lineage (NCBI taxonomy): Eukaryota > Metazoa > Chordata > Mammalia > Artiodactyla > Bovidae > Oreotragus > Oreotragus oreotragus. The sequence continues at coordinate 4,143 of SJYX01004049.1, forward strand.
TATATGTGTTGTTTTAATCAATGCCTAAATATTGTAAAAGGCAAATATTCTATTTTTTCCAGATTAAGTAATTGAAGTTTAGAGAAGTAATTCCTCCAAAATCATCCGGATAGCAAGTGGCAGAGGTGGAACCCAAACCTATACATAGCTGCCTAAACAAGTACCAGTGATAGACTCTACTGTATTTCAGTTGCTATTAAAATAGGCAAATTTTTTAAACCATAAGGATATTGAATAGAACAGGGTAAGGAAGGCATAGAGTCTCCACCTGCTTTTGTAACTTCTTATCTTTGTAAACTTACCACAGTATCTTAGGTACTCTGAGCTTCAATTTTCATGCCTATAAATTCAGGCTAATATAACCCATCTAATAACAAATATGGCTGTTGGAAAAGAAGTTAATAATTCTGTTTATGGATGTTTATAGTATGAAGTTGTGTCAAAGATTTTTTTAAACTATCTTTTCCTGCTATAACTCTCTGCCCTGCCAACTGAAGAGCATTTCAAGCAGGAGTAATAGTAGTAGCAGGTTTCCTTAGTGGCTTAATGGTTCAGAATCCACCTGCCCATGCATGAGACGTGGATTCAATCACAGGGTCTGGAAGATTCCCTGGAGAAGGAAATGGCAACCCACTCCAGTATTCCTGCCTGGAAAATCTCAGGGCAGAGGAGCCTGATGGGCTACAGAATATGGGGTTGCAAAAAAGTTGGACATGATTTAGCAACTAAACAACAATACTGGTAGTAATAAATGACTAATAGTCACTGAACAATTAGTATGTTCCTGAAAATATTGTAATCATCTCAGCAGCCCATGAAGGCTGATCCATTTTGACAGATGAAAAAAATGAGACCCTGAGAGATTACATAACAAACCCTAAGTTATGTAGTTACAAACCTGTAGTTAAATAGTGACAGGATAACTCAGATAATGCAGTCCTGTACTTAACCAAGATACTGTACTGCCTGTCTATGTAAGGTAGATTGTGTAGTGGGTTGGAGCAATGTTTTTAATTAAGGAACTTTACATATGACATACTATATAGACTCTTACAGTATTCTTGACTGGGAAATCCCATGGACAGAGAAGCTCGTGGGATACAGTCCATGGGGTCGCAAAAAGGTTAGACACAACTTAGCAACTAAACAACAACAAAGAGTTCTGAGTTTTCTTCTGAAATTCAGTTACGTTTCATGGGTCTTGTGTTTAAGCTTTGTTATATGTAAACAGAACAACATTTAATTTAAGGCTAATATTTATCCCATCCATTAGGCAAAAACCTCTGAGCAATCTATTTGATGCTCCGTAAATCACAAGATTTTCCATTCTGACTGGTAGGAGCAGCATTATTCCTGTTCCTCTGAGTGGCAAAATATTTCCTCTTATCCTTTTACGTAGTTTTTTATGGCTATGTAATTGAATCTCCATAAAAACTACTAGATAATGAGGCTCACGATCTTCAGGGTCAGTGAACACATCAAGTGTCAGGATGGTGGCACACCTGGGTAGGGCGTGGAAGATCCACACACTTCCATCCATGTCTTGTCCTAAATGCACCTCTGCCTTCTGTTTCTTCCTTCATTGTATCCTTTAAAACAGGAGCCCCCAATGCCCCCAGACCATGGACAGTGCATGGCCAGTTAGGAAATGGCCACCCAGCAGGAGATGAGTATTGGGTGAAACCAAAATAATTCCTCCCCTTCCATCTCCACTCTGTAGAAAAATTGTTTTCCACAAAACCAGTCTCTGATGCCAAAAATTCAGGGACTGATGCTTTAAAATATATCAGTGATCATAAGAAGAGCAGTTTCCTGAGTTCTGTGAATTATTTTAGTAAATTATAGAACCCAAGGTGATTGTAGGGTTCCCCTAAATTTGTGGTGGGTGGGGCAGAAGTGTGGGTAACTTAGTCACCTATTTGCAGATTAGGTATAAACTAGGGGCAGTACTGGGGCTTCCCAGGTGACATTAGTGGTAAAGAACCCCCCTGATAATGCAGGAGACACAGAGATTAGGGCTCCATCTCTGAATCAGGAAGACCCCCTGGAGGAGGACTTGGCAACCCAATCCAATATTCTTGCCTGGAGAATCCTCGTGGACAGAAGACCCTGGAGGGCTACTGTACGTAGGGTAGCAAAGAGTCGGACATGACTGAAGGGATTTAGCATGCATGCACGGGGCAGTATTATGGGCCTGAGCCCTTAAACCTATGGAGTCTGATACAACTCTATGAACTTTACCCTCTCTGAAATCCAGAAGGGAGAGTCCTTCACTTCTATTGACTTGTGGACAGTCCTTGGCTTTCCTTGGCCAAGTGTTCCTTGGCTGACTCACTTCAATTTCTCCCTCCAGCTTTCCATTTCATTCTCTACATTTGTGTGTTCTGGCTTTCTTTTCTCTGTATGTGTCTGTCTTCTCTTCCTATAAGAATGCTGGTTATGTTTAATCCTCACTCTAAGGACCTCATCGCAACTTGGCTACATTTGCAAAGACTCTACTTTCAAATAGGATCATATTCACAGGTAGTAGGGTCTAGGACTTCAACATATCTTTCCTGAATGGATACACTTCCACACATCACACTGACCATTCTGTTAGATCTTTCTCCCAGCTTCTAAAAGTTGGAGAGTTCTTCCTTAGACTTCAATTCCCTTCTTGTGCATATTAATTTGCTAACAAACAACACATCAGTGTTAAGGATTCCAAACATTCTATCTCTGGTACCAATTTGAATTTGAGTCTCATATATCCACTTGCATAAGCAGTATTCTAACTAAAATCATCCAAAACAAATACTTTGTTCACATTTTTTTCCCCACTACCTTCAAGCCTTCACTTCTCCTAGACTATTTCATTTTACTACTATTTACTTGTTGCTCATATTAACAAATTGGAATCATCTTTAACGTTTTGTTTTTGCCAAATATATCTGATATTCAATTGCTTAGGACTCCCTCCATCTCTATTATCAGACTAGTCACTGTTGGTTTTGTCCATTTTTTGTTTGTTTGTTTGTTATTTAACCTTGACCAGGAGACCCAGGTTCAATTCCCGGGTCGGGAAGATCCCATGGAAAAGGAAATGGCAACCCACTCCAGTACTCTTGCCTGGAAAATCCCATAGACAGAGGAGCCTGGCGGGCTACAGTCCATGGGGTCTCGAGAGTTGGACATGACTTAGTGACTAAACCACTGCACTGGTCTCCTAACTGTCTCCACTCTTATTCATGGTAATCCATCTACCACGGATTAACATACTGATCATTTTAATGTTCAAAGCGGTCACTGGATTCCCATCACACTAAAAGCCCGTATTTTTAATTATGAACAGATACAGTGTGATCTAGGATGTTAATTTTCTTCAATCTCTCTTCCTTTAATTATTCTCCTTATTCACTCCACTAGCTTTCCTTTCTAGCTTCTCCTTGAGTAAGTCAAGCATGTCCCTACCTCAGTCCTTCAGATAGCCCCTTTGTACCTGGCACAGTTCTCTCAATCTTCAAACAAATTTCTTCTCCCAAATATTCAGTAGCTCACTCTCTTACTTCATTCAAATCTTTATTACAAATCACCTCTATGGAGAGAAATTTCCTAATTACTGTGACTGAAATGGCATTCCCAGGATTCCTCCATCTGTTCTTCCTGCTTTATCTTTCTTCTCATTCTAATCTTTATTAATGTTTTGTTTGAGATATATTATTTTCCTTCTCCTCTACTATGTAATAAATATGTAAACAAATAAATGAATTAAAAAAAACAAAGACTTGATTAATATATTGGAGATACTCAAAATATCTTTGAAAACAAAATTACTTTTATTTATTAGTATGTGCCTTGTACCTAATCATAGTACCAGGCCTAAAATATGCTTTGGTAAGTATTTTCTTAATGAATGTAGAGTTTCTTAATATTAATTGAGCCAACAGAAACTATTAATAAGGAAATATAACTTAGATTTAAAACCTCTCTATTGCTTATAAATTAATTCTAACCAACTAAGTACTAGCAATTTCTTGGGGAAGTAAAGCCATCATTTAAAATATCGCTATCCTTTCTGAGGGACTTTGTGCTTTTCTGATCCTTGTTCTTACTGTTGTTGAGACACTAAGTCATGTCTGGCTCTGTGAGCCCATGTACTGTAGCACACCAGGCTCCTCTGGCCTCCACTATCTCCCAGAGTTTGCTCAGATTCACTCCCATTGAGTCAGTGGTGCTAACTAACCATCTTATCCTCCTTCCACGATTTTCTCCTTTTGCCTTCAGTCTTTCACATCATCAAGGTATTTTCCAGTGAGCTTGCTCTTTGCATCAGGTAGCCAAAGTATTGAAGCTTCAGCTTCAGCAACAGTCCTTCCAATATTCAGGGTTGATTTCTTTTAGGATTTGGTTGATCTCCTTGCAGTTTAAGGGAGTCTCAAGAAATTTCTCCAGCATCACGATTTGAAAGCATCAGTTCTTCAGTGGGAGCAGGCAAAAAGATGATGAAATGGTATAGGTGATAAGATTGACAATGATAAGGGAAAAGAGCCTTTACTCTTTGGCAATTGTTCATTGTTATTAAATACTGGATTTGATAAGTGTTATAGATCTTATAGCTCTGAATTTGGACTCTAAATAAACCATTGATTTTGAAATAACTGCAGGAATTTGTTACTTTTAAGTCCTTAATATTTTATTTTTCCCAACTTCTAAAATTTGAGGTCTCTTCACTTTCATCTATAAATAATTTTTGAGTATTTGAAGTTGATTATGATCACATATCTTACATGCTAATGAACTGAACAATATTCTTATCAATTTAAATATCTGTGAAATTGAATTTTTGTACACTCTGCTGACCAAACTACTAACAGGATGATGTGATAAATTAGCTTCATCTTCAAAAAGTTATACCTTTGCATCCAAACACAACCTTAATTCCTTCTCAAAGTTCTACAAGTTAAGTGAAGTACTCATACAAAAATAAATAAAGTGAAATTAGATAAGTATGCTAATCAAGCATAACTTATTTCCTGTCTGACATATTTTTTGACTTTCTCATATTTATTGAGGCATTAAAAAAGTGACTGCTTAAAGAATTTGTTTTTATTCCTCTCTAAGAAATTATGATTAATCATTTTTAATACTGGAGCTTCCTAGGTGACACTAGTGGCAAAGAGCCTGCCTGCCAAATGCAGTTGACAAGAGAAGCAGGTTTGACCCCTGGGTTGGAAAAGCTCCTGGAGGAGGGCATGGCAACCCACTCCAGTATTCTTACCTTACCTTAATTTTAGTATTTCAAATCAGTGTAACCAATTTTTCACATATGAATATTTTGTCATGCCATATGTATGTTTCAAGACTTGAAAAACTGAAAAAAAAACAGATCAAGGTCTTTTTCAAAATAATTTTGTATTGGGATGTAGCTAATTTACAGTGTTTTGTTAGTTTCAGGTGTACAACTAAGTGATTCAGTTATACAGATACATATATCCACAAGTATATGTCAGTCCCACTGTCCCAATTTATCCCTCCCCTCACTTACCCCTTTATAATCGTAAGTTTGTTTAACACAACTGTGATTCTACTTTCCTTTTGCAAATAAGTTCATTTTTTAATTCAGTCTCTCCAACTGTAACTTTTATAGATTAAAATTAGATATTGTTTTAGACTTTATATTAGGCACTAAGCTAGACAATAAAAAACAGTAACATCTTTTCCATTTTGGGGAATGGAGAAAATCACAAAAGGATAATTTTCCAGGTAATTGAAATAAATAATCTTGTGTATTATGAAACTGCTTTTATGTTTATCACTAGAAAGAAAAACATTTCCTGATTGTGTAACCCATAGTCTGGCCTTTTGAACAGAGCTTAACGTAATTTGACTTTCTAATGCATATCACTCATAGCACAGTGGTATGANCCTTACCATCTCTTGTTTGACCGCTTCCCATTTGCCTTGATTCATGGACCTGACATTCCAGGTTCCTATGCAATATTGCTCTTTACAGCATCGGATCTTGCTTCTATCACCAGTCACATCCACAGCTGGGTACTGTTTTTGCTTTGGCTCCATCCCTTCATTCTTTCTGGAGTTATTTCTCCACTGATCTCTAGTAGCGAGTTGGGCACCTACTGACCTGGGGAGTTCCTCTTTCAGTATCCTATCATTTTGCCTTTTCATACTGTTTATGGGGTTCTCAAGGCAAGAGTACTGAAGTGGTTTGCCATTCCCTTCTCCAGTGGACCACATTCTGTCAGACCTCTCCACCATGACCCGCCCATCTTAAGTTGCCCCGTGGGCATGGTTTAGTGTCATTGAGTTAGACAAGGCTGTGGTCCTCCTGTGATTAGATTGACTAGTTTCTGTGAGTATGGTTTCTATGTGTCTGCCCTCTGATGCCCTCTTGCAACACCTTCCATCTTACTTGGGTTTCTCTTACCTTGGGCGTGGAGTATCTCTATATGGCTGCTCCAGCAAAGCACACCTGCTGCTCCTTACCTTGGATGAGGGGTATCTCGTCACTGCCGCCCTTCCTGACCTTCAACGTGGGATAGCTCCTCTAGGCCTTCCTACACCCACGGAACTACAGGTTTGTCTAAATCAGAGTGAAGATTATTAGTCTGCTGCAGGTTTTGGAAAAGAAATGTTTCAAGTCTGTCTTTTCCCTCTGGATGATGTAGAACATGAATATTGTATTGGAATCACTATAATCACTTTGCTTCAGTCAGAGATGAAGCAAGTACGTGAATAAGGGTGAAACCTGGGAAATGGAACACAATTCTGAATCAGACGACCCTGAAGACAGCTCTACATTGTGCTTCTCTGTATGAATCAATACATTTCCTTCATGCTTAAGACAATTTGATTTGAATTTATATTAATATTTATAACATAGTGCATTTGCTAAGTGATGCAGCTATAATCCTGCCATCAAAGTTGGAAGTTGAGTGGCAGTGGCATGGTGGTTAGGAATTTGGGTCTGGCTCCACCACTCCATCACCAGCTCTGATACTGGAGAAGTTATTTGCATTTTCTGAGACTCAATATTTGTCATATATAGAATAGGTAAGGATAATAAGCTTGTGAGGATTAAACGAGAAAATGCATATCACTGCTAAGCATATAGTAAGAGTTCAGAGTAAAGTAGCATAATAGTACTGATATAAACTACACCACTTTGAAGGATCCTACCTGGGATTTTGAGTTTAAATGACATGTCGTGAGTTATAATTGAACTTCCTTGTCACACTTCTCTTAGGTTCACTCACATAAAATTTTTTGTGTCTACCTCTAAAGAAGGTCAAGTCAACTCAAATGGTTAATTAATAACCATACGGTCCATCTTACTGTGCTTTATTCATTGTATTTAAGTTAGGTATTGAAGTTAGTTAACAGAACCAGTGAATGGAGTAGAGACATGGGGCTCTCTCTCTATTTGTTTATTTATTTATTAAGAAATTAGATAACACAATTACGGATGCTGAAAAGCCCCAAGATCTGCAGTAAGTAAGCTGAAGTCCCAGGAAAGCTGGTAGTGTTAGTTCCAATCTAGGCTGAAGGCCAAAGAATTCGAATTGCTGATGGTTTATGTTCTAGTCCAATGTCAGGAGAAAACTGATGTCTCAATTCAAGCCAGCAGGAGGCTGAAGTTCCCTCCTACCTTTTTTGTTCTATTCAGACCTTCAGCTGGTTGGAAGAGGTCTACCCACATTAGGGAAGGCAACCTGTTTTACTTAATACATCATTTCAAATATTTTAATCTCATCCAGAAACACCCTCACAGACACACCCAGAATAGTGTTTGACAAAATATCTGGGCACCTTGTACAGTCAAGTTATACATAAAAGTAATGATCATGTAATCCAAAAATATTTATTGAATATCTGTGTGTTAGGTGTTGTTCCGGGCACTAGGAATATGGGAATAGAAGGGTAAGAGGAAGTGAGAGAAAGGAAGGAAGAAAGGACAGAGAGCAAGAACAGAAACAAAGAGAGGAGAGAGAGGAAGGAGGGAAAGAAGGAAGGAGAGAAAGGAGGGAGAGGAGGAGAAATGCAGAAAGGAAGGAAATCCCTAGCCTCATGAAGGTGTGTTTTTTTTTTTTTTTTTGTGAAAGAGTCTTCATAGTTTAGCAAGTTCTTTCTCTCTATTGTCTCATTTAGTCCTCATAATAATCCTGTGAGGTTGTTTTGACAAGTTTTCTATCTTCACTATACAAAGGAAAAGATAGAGACAAAGAGAGATTAATTTATTGACTTGGCCAAGGTCACAGAGCTCCTAAGCAGTAGAAAGAAGATTTGAATTGAAATCTTCTGAATCCAGTGTAATGTTATTTTCACTACACTGGGTTTTTATATACCTATTTAGCCGCAGAAGTTGCGAAGTTGAAGAGAGTCCATTTACAGAATGTCCTGTCTCCATTCTGCAGTGTGTTTAGGGACAGTGCAATACAAAGTGTCAAATCATGTGTAATTACTCCTATTACTCTTTTGCCAACACACTGTAACAGGCTTTCTTGCCTTTGTCCAGTGGGCAAATGCATTTGAGAAACGCACTTGGGTTGGCATTAGTTGACCACTTAATTCTCAACTGAAGACAAGCTCTTGCATTGTTTAATGGCTCTCAAAACATTGACATGCATGGGAGCACAAACTAGCACTCTTTCTTGTTTTTCCCTCCTTCCTAAACTACAAGAAATTATTTAAGGAAGTTTTAATGAAATGCATCTGTCACTTATTAAGATGGATGGCTGGAGTGCAGCTTTCCATTACTGGAAATGGCAGAATCAAATTAGGAAATAACAGTCCTCAGCATCTTCTCCAACTGGCTTTAGCATAATGTGTTGGGAAAAGTGCCACCTCGGCAGAAAACTGCTATTGTGTGGGCCAGGGTTTTTTCCCCAAAAGGGTTGTGTTTACCAGTGAGGTTCCTCTTCTCCTTGGCAACTGAAATGGCTGGGTTTGAGAAGCAAGATTCCTTGTCTAGGACACCTCGCCTTGGTGTTTGGAGACTGGGGTCTCTCTTTAACAGCACCCATTTAACAAATACTGGATGTCTACTATGTGGCCAGCACTCTTGACCTTGGGGTTTCCAGAGAGAGCAAAACTATGTTCCTGTTTCATGTTGCTACTACACATGGTGAGGACACAGTTAATAAAGTTCAGAAAGTGTTTTTGCTGTCAAGGTAATAAAGCCAAGCCACAAAGGTAAGAGTAGGTGGAGGAGGGGTTTATTAGGAAGAATAAAATCTCTTTCACAAGTCATGAAATCTGGGCCCTTATTTCAGGATAACTACTGTATTTTATGTCTCTAGAGGAAAACTGCAGGTAGCATTTGTTGTTACCATTGTTGTTGTTAAAAAGAATTTTTGAGATCATTTAACCCATCTTCCATCTAGATAAAGGAGTCTCTTTTTCAACAACCTGATAAATGATAGTGGACTTGTCACCTTTTCCTAAATACATCTAGACTCAACTTGTATTTCACCAGGAAGAAGTCAAATCAACTCAAAATATCTGTTGATCCTTATAGTCTTTCAGCAGATAGTTACTGAGCCTCTTTTATGCACTGGGCCTTGAGGAGGAAGCGGTGAACAAGGTGCAGGCCATCAGCACACTGTTTACTTTCATAGTACTTTACCCTTATACACATGACTTTGTCCTCTAATCATCCTGCAAAGTAGGCAGGACAAGTACAATCGAGACATGAAGTTTATGCCTATCCTTAGTGCTAGTCTCGAAATGTTTCTGGCTTTTTGTTTTCTGAGCACAACCCTTTAAAGTAGTTGTGCTGGTGTGACATGCTCTGGCCAGTGAAAGTTGAGGAAGGATCATGTCATCAATGGAGAGGTTTTAAGGGGACTTTTCCCTTCCCACTTTTGCGGTGATCAGGGTGCCTGTGTTCCCATCACTGACTCATTGAGGAACCACAGTGAAGAAAGATCCCTTGTGCCCGACGTTGGGTGAGTAGTGTGAGCGAGAAACTAACCTTTTGTCATATTAAACCGCTGAATTTTTCAGTGTTATAACTGCCTCCTAACCTGGCCCCAAGGTTTCATCTGATCACTTTTCCTCACTGTGAGCTTACTCTCTCACATTTAGCATCTCAGAGAGAGTCCATTCCATTGCTAACATTTCTAAGTTGGGAAGCTCTTCTATCAAAATTGAATGAAATCTGCTTTCCCATTATTCCCCCCTGACTCCTCAGTCTTCCCTCTGGCACATCAACAGAGAAACCTACACCCCCTTCTACATGGCTGCTCTTCGTCTAATATGACAGGTGTCATGTCTTCTGTCAGAGCTCAGCTCTCCAGGAGAAATTAACTGATCCCCTCAAACTGGCTCTTTGATGACGTGGTTCCCAGATGCCTCATTATTCTTGTTTCCAGTCTTTGGATACACGTAACTTAACACTGTAGGTTTTAAATGGGGAGATCATACTTTCAGGTGTTTTATGTTCACATCTACTACAATGAAACCTCTATTTATTTATTTTTTTATGCTCAGGTACTATAGCTAAAAAACTTTAAAAAGATTTAGTAAACTTTTAAGACAAATTCAATCATATGCTTTCTGTTTAAAACCCTTCAATAGCCCCCTCATTGTGTTTAGGATAAAGCACTTACAAGATTATAGGTGATCTGACCTGACCTTCTGTTTTCAATTTTACTTTTACTGTGTTAGTCTTTTTTCTGTTTGCCCTCTGATCCGTTCCTTCCCCTCTCTGCATTATAATGGGGCTGACAGAATGCATTCCAGGGCCCTCATTTTGGCTGGATTTTACCTCGGTTTGGCCTACCAAAGACACTGGTGAGGGATGAGGGGTGAGCAGAGTTATTTCTACTCTCCAGTCACTCCATCTCAGTTGGTATCTCCAGAAATGGCTGTTTCCTCTTCTTCTTCTGGCTCCAGTTCCCACCAGGCTGTCATGACCACCATAGCCCTACTCCTGACATTGTGCTGTGGCAGTTAAGATCTTGCCTGCTCAGACTGAGTGAGATCGCAGCACTGTACGAACGTGCAGATGGGACAGATTATTGGCCAGGGCATTCTCCAGTGCTAAGGTGGCCACGTGACAGCCAGTTGTGCTGACCTTGAGGATGACTTTGGCTAGGGATGTCCTTGGTAGGGGATACAGGCTTTATCATGTATGATGGTGCCACTGCCACCCATAAGTCTATAGACTCCCCTTGCTGGTCACTCAGTTGATTTCAGGGGACCCTCCATGTGGCCAGGGCAGGGGGGTGTGGGGGAGGGATTATCACCTTTGGTGCCATTGCATCTAGCAAGGTACTGAGGAAAGGAGAGACTATCTCCTCTTGTAAGTAGGATATTCCAGAGGGCCCAGGTTTGGCCCTAACCTTTAAGTACTATTTCCATCTCAATAAGGAGGCCTCTGTGGCTATGCTGAACCTGTAAGATGCTGCTTTGGTGACTCAAGACATAATGGGCAGCTGGATAAAACTTGGTCTGGTAAAGCGGAGTAAAATCTGGGCTCAGGGCCTGTGAGAGCTTCCACGCATCCCAAGAGGAATCCATTATGTGGCCAACAGTTGCTCTTTTAATATTGTGTAGTATGAAGCTGAAGAGTTTCTTGCCCTGGAAGCCCATAAGCAATTTATGGCCATCATGGGTGGTCCAAAACTTCAGGAAGGGGTTGCTAATGCCTGTATCGTGGAGGAGTCTCCAGAGGGCACTAAAAGGATTGCCTGTTGCATTGCAATTTGAATAGATTTTAGAGACTTTTGTTGTAAAGAGTCTCATTCAAAGTGGGCTGATTTGTGAGTAACAACATAAATGGGATTTAGTAAAATTTTTAAGTGAGGAATATGTTGCCTCCAAATTTGAATAGATCCAGCAACTCTTGGGTCTGCCCTGAATCAGTGGGCACAGATAATTGAGGAGTTGATTCCTTGACCAAATAATGCTCAGAAATGTTGTTGAAGTTGTAGAGCTTTGAATCTTTTGTAGAACAATGACTCAGTCCTAATTGGAAAAGTCTATGATGTATGTATATATATTCTGTGTGAATGTGTCCTTTGAATCTCTTCAAAGGAGGAAGTAGTCAGTGTGGTGTCATACTTGAGTTCTGGAGAGAATGGGGAATGCAGTTAAAATCTTGCCTACAAAGAATGAGTATGATGGCAGGGCTGTAGAAACACCCTATGGGGAGCCAAGCAAAGCTATTTTGTGTTCCTTCAAAGAGGAGGACATATTTCCATTGAAAGGCTGTCAGAATGAGCAGTGAAGAGAACATATTAGCCAAGTCTATAACAGCATAATACTTTGCAATTTCTGATTGAGTAGAGTCAGTAATATCAATGATATTAGATATGGGAACCTTAATTGAAGGAATTATGATATTAAGGTTAGGGTAAACCACTGCTGAGTGTCATTTGTTTTCATCAGGTTTGAGTACTGGCCAATTTGGCTTATCAAAGAGGGAGACAGTGGAAACAGTGACCCCTTCCTTCAGTAAGTCTTGTATAATGGCTTTTGATTCCAGTAGGTCTTGAGAAGGCAATGGCAACCCACTCCAGTACTCTTGCCTGGCAAATCCCATGGACAGAGGAGCCTGGTAGGCTGCAATCCATGGGGTTGTTAGGAGTCAGACACAATTGAGTGACTTCCCTTTCACTTCTCACTTTCATGCATTGGAGAAGGAAATGGCAACCCACTCCAGTATTCTTACCTGGAGGATCCCAGGGGCGGGGGAGCCTGGTCGGCTGCCGTGTAAGGGGTCACACAAAGTCGGACACGACTGAGGCAACTTAGCAGCAGCAGCAGGTCTTGTTTCAAAGTATATTACTCTATGTTAACCACTTTAACCAGGTTTAGTGGAGGTGTGGAGAGGCCTATGGGATCCTTTTTTGTGAGACCCAACTTCAAGTGCCAAAGACTGTTTTATTCAAACTTATTGCTTATTGAGTCAAGTGTCCTTGCCCACTATGGGATATTTTAGGGAAATGAGTGCTATGACCTTGGGGAATTTAGGTAAGACAAATAATACTGATGGTTAAGGTGAGACATTGCTATTTGCCCTATATTTTAATGTCCTGTAACTTCTTTAAGTGCATAGGTGAGACCTGGTTTAAATTTATTGGGACCCCTGGTATCGTTGTTACTTGAGCCCAGTATTGACTAAGGCCATAAAGATTTGCCAATTGTGGGGATACCAATGAACCACTAGAGAGATACAGTGGCAAATTGTCCCAAGCTGGTGGCTTATACCTCTGGGAGATGCTGAGTACCTAGCAGGTTTGTGGCAGTTGCCACTGCCAAAAATCAAAGCATTGGGTAGTGGGCTCTTGTGGTGTCAGGGGCATGAGAGTCATGGAGGTCTGGAGGCAACTTGCTGTATATCTGTGAGGGCTGGCATTGGACACCCTGTAGCATTTACATAGTTTGCTATAATGAAACTTGTATCTCCTCAGAGGTTGTGCCCAAGATTAAATGATTAAGGAGATCTAGACATCAGAATCTCCAATATTAGGCCTTTTGATGAGGTTGTTGTTTAGGGTGTAGGCTGATTGCCTGGAGGTCCTTTTGAGGCAACAAATAATGCTAGGCCATCTAGTGCTTTCTTTCTTTTTATAAAAAATAGGGGCAGCCTGGTTAAAAGGCACAAGTAGGTCTTCTTGATTCTTTGGGGGTGCTATTAAAAAAATTGTCTGATACAGAATCAAGAGGCCCTGCTTGCGAGTAGTTCTGGTTACTTGGGATGTTTCACAGAGTGATAATAAATACATTGCACCCTGCCAGTTTTCCATAATAGCTATCCTTCTTCTTTCAAGTTTTTCCAGCTCTTGAAGGCAAGAGGATCTGCAGTGGCGGCAGGGGGATGGAGTCATTTCCCTGGTGTGACGACCCCGTAGATGAGAGGAAAGACAGGGAGGCAAGTGCTATGGGCTGTGGGAGGGTGCATATTATGGTCCCTTTTCAAAGGATCAGTGGGTTGCTCAACAAATTAACTTGGGGTCGTGAAGTATGCCTGCCAGTGAACAAATCTCAGCAAATGTTAACATTAATTCTTAGCTATGTTCAATCTCAGTCTCAGTTTAGTCGCTCAGTAGTGTCTGACTCTTTGTGACTCCTGGCAGCACACCAGGCTTCCCTGTCCATCACCAACAAACGGAACTTGCTCAAACTCATGTCCATTGAGTTGGTGATGCCATCCAATCATCTCATCCTCTGTTGTCCCCTTCTCCTCCTGCCTTCAAATCTTTCCCAGCATCAGGGTCTTTTCCAATGAGTCAGTTCTTAACATCACGTGGCCGAAGCATTGGAGTTTCAGCTTCAGCATAAGTCCTTCCCATGAATATTCAGGACTGATTTCCTTTAGGATTGACTGATTTGATCTCATTGTAGTCCAAGGGACTCTCAAGAGTCTTCTCCAACACCATAGTTCAAAAGCATCAATTCTGTGTTTGATATAACAATTAACTGTGTTGTAGAGGTGCAATAGCCAACTTTTCATCTTCCCATTGAATAAATTCTTAGAGTTACTTTTGAATTTCCAATAGGACAAATCACAGACTTCTGTTTTAGTTTCTCTTTCCTCCACCTGAATAAAAGATCTTTGAGTAGTTATACAGAACTCTTTGGAGGAGGTCTTGCCCTGTCCTGTCTTTAAGTTTTGGAGAGTTCCAGCTGGTGTCAGGAATTTCACCCGCACACACAAATACCACTTGATTTGTTGACTTACAAGGCTGTGCTCCAAGTTGGGGTTGGAATGGCTGCTGAGCATGCTGAAAGATGATGGTACCCAGAGTCTTTGGTGATCACTTTTTCAATTTTCTAGTAATGTGTAGTTTCCTCTGGCCCCTTTGGGGAGTTGGGATGACATATTCTGGTATGCTTTCGTTAGTATCACAGAGCATCACACATTTTCCTTCTCCAGTGCTGAGATTCAGGATCCTTTTTTCTGACAGAAGCAAAGCAGCAACAGAGGTGCTTTCAGCCACACAGAGACCTGGTGAGCCAGGTGCCCTGTGGGGCTTGTACCTCAGTGCGCCGCATACTTATTTGTTCTTTCTACGTGAGTAACCACCAATGGCACAGTTGTATGTTTATCCCTGAGTGTTCTCTCGATAGTCATTCTGTGAGCCAAGAGTTAGTTAGGCTCAGCTTATGGTAATATCAAGACACATGGTTCACTCTGAGACACAAGGATAGATCTGGGCCGTAACATACCGCCCAGAGTAACTTTGAAGAAAGCACTAGTCCCATTTAGGGATTCCTGTACCTAACTGCCAATTATCAGAGCTTCTGATTTAGGTCAGTTAAATCTTATAACAGAGTCTTAGTAGAACTCAGCCTGTGCAGCACCAACTAGCCCAGCTTAGAATGTAAGCTTATCAGCAGGCCACAGCAGAGCTCAAAGGTCACAGCAGCCAGCAGGCAGCAGTTCCAAATGCATATTTCTCCATAGGCAGCCTTCTGTTTTGTCTCTGGTTATGTTGGCATTTATCATTCCTTTCTGCCACCTCTGTCACCAGGTGCTCTGGACTGCTGGTTTGCTGTTAGGGTCCTGGATAGCCGGCCTCCTGAGTGCTTCCTTTCATTCACTGCATTATATGGTACTATATGGCACCCTGGTATCAGCTGAACGCTCAACACAGACAGCTTTGTACCATGTAATTTTTCCTCTTTTGACTTCTTTTCTTCTCTCTGGCCTCACACTGAGAATGTGAGGTCTTTGAGGGTGAAAACATCTTTTTTCCTCTCTGTATCCTCAGAGTCTCTCCATAGTGGTGCCTCCGTGAATTCTGGTCTTTGTTTTGGCTGCGCGGGGTCTTCGTTGCTGTGCAGGTTTTCTCTAGTTGCAGCAAGCCAGGACTACTCTCTAGGTGAGATGTGTGGGCTTCTCTCCTTGCAGAGCGTGAGCTCTAAAGTGCTGGCTCAGCAGTTAGGATGCACAGGTTTAGTTGTCCAGAGGCATGTGGGACCTTCCTGAACCAGGGATGGAACCCATGTCCCCTGCATTCACAGGTGGATTCTTAACCACTGGACCACCAATGCTGTGCTTAGTCGCCTAGTTGTGTCTGACTCTTTGTGACCCCCATGGACTGTAGCCTGCCAGGCTCCTCTGTCCATGGGGATTCTCCAGGCAAGATTCCTGGACTGGGTTGCCATGCCCTCCTCCAGGGGATCTTCCCAACCCAGGGATTGAACCCAGGTCTCCTGCACTGCAGGTGGATTCTTTACCATCTGGGCCACCAGGGAAGTCCCCAATTCAGGTTCTTTTTAATGCTAGTGAAGGTGACATTGAAGTGTACATTGTGCCCATTGCCTGCAAATTGATATCTACTGGGGTTTATTTTCTTCCTGTATCCACTCAGTCCCTCCCTCCTTCTGCCTTAAGATAATCAATGAGCTGACAATGTTTACTCATTTGTGAGCTCTGCTTCTAAGGCTCTAAAGCTGAAAATGACTTATCTTTTTCAGATCTTTTTTTCAAACCTGATTCTCCTAAAATCCCTAAAGCAAGTACAACCAGTTCTTAAGCATTTGCAAGGTTTTTCTCCTGCATGAGAGCAATCATGTTGCTGAGTGAGTTATTCCTTCTGCCTGGAGGGGCTTTGTATGAGATGAAACACCACAAAATGGGGGCTTTTCCACGTGCCTTGTCCAGGTGTGTGAAAGAGCAGGGGACCCTCATCCATGCAACGCTGCGCAGAATGGGAGTTTAACAGATGATCCTTATTATTTGTGTCCAACTTCTTTCTAGGAAGAATTCAGGATAGTTTACAAAGAAATAAGTTAATCATGAGAAGTAAAAGAGGCAAAGAAAAAAATGTAAGCTGAAAAAGACATTAGTGCAGAAATGTGCACTGTGATCCCATACACTTGCAAGGGCGAGCCATTTATTTGCTTCTTGCTTTCTTGCAGTACACTACAAATTGGAACTGTCACAGGGTCACAGTTCCCAGAAGTTAAAATAATACAGTCAACTGTGAAGAACAGTTGTTGTTATGGAATCCAGAGAGAAACATCTCCCAAGGATTTCCATAAAGAGAATCCCTATAGTAAACAATGCCCTCAACAGAGTTCTTAGATTCAGTAGTGGCTCAGAGGTTAAAGCGTCTGCCTGGAATGCAGGAGACCTGAGTTTGATCCCTGGGTTGGGAAGATCCCCTGGAGAAAGAAATGGCAACCCACTCCAGTGTTCTTGCCTGGAGAATCCCATGGATGGAGGAGCCTGGTAGGCTGCAGTCCACGGGGTCACAAAGAGTTGGACATGACTGAGCGACTTCACTTCTACTTACTTCAAGTGGGTTTCTTAGGGTTATATTTTATCATGGTCCAAATATAGCCATAGAAAGGGAGGAGGATATTTTGGGGAAAAGATACTTCCTTTGAGTCAGGGGGTGAAGGGGGTGGGTGGCAGCAGATAGTGCTGAACCAGACCAAGGCAGGACTGGGAAGGGCTAGACCAAACAGGGCTGGCTGGGCAGGATTGAGCAGAACACGAACTGGTTTGGGCAAGGCTTAGCTGGGCAAGACAGATTGGACAAGGACCACACAGTGCTGAGCAGTACTGGCTGTGCTGTGTTCAGCAGGTGCGAGCAAGTATGCCTAAGCTAGGCAGTTCAGGGCAGACCCGGACAGGACTTCTAGAGCCAAATGGAGCAGGGCAGAGTCAGGCAAGGCTGGGCAGAACAGAACAAGACTGAGTGGGTCTGGGCAGGGAACAAAAATATAAGAGGACTGGGGCTCAGACTCTGGAAGGAATTGCTAAAAGGAGGAAAATGTCCTCTGTTCCCAGTGGTCTCTAGAAACTGCAGCCACAGAACTCATCCTGCCTGCAGGAGGGAGGCTGCTTGCCTTGTTTACGTTATGGATTGTTGATCCCTAGCAAGGGTAGATCTTCCTGAGGTCTCCCCTGAGGATACTAGCTGGATTGTCATGCTCTGAATGAACAGTATCATCATGGTTGGGGAAGACAATCTGAATCTAATATGTCCTTTCCGTGGAAGGCCCTTCTTCCCTGGAAAAGTCCTTGTCCTTTAAGACCCAATGTAAACGGCATGCTCTCTGTGCTACCTTCCTGATGCTTCAGCTCTGTAATTTTCTGTTAACCTACATCAACCAATATTGATTTATTTGTGTCATTACTAGTATTGGTTTAAGTTCATCCTTTCTTTCCTGTTTGTTCATCATGGTGCAATGAAAGTGATGTTATACAGATGGTCTCTAATTTGGCACACCTAGTAACAAACTGATTTGTAGTATGCTTCACAGTTAATATGTTAGGACATTTCTATTACAGGAAATAAAGTGGGGTGTGAGGCCTGGTAATGTCCCAGGTCTCAATCTAGTCCCTGTGAAGCCTGCCAAGTGTGGGTTCTTGGCTTCTTGTAGGAAAGAATTCAAGAGTGAACCATAGTGAAGTGAAAGAAGGTTTATTCAGGGAGATACACTCCATAGGCAGAGTGTGGGCTGTCTCAGAAGGCAAGAGGCCCAGGGTATGGGGTTTTCAGTTTTTATAGGAGTGGTTAATTTCATAAGCTAATGAGTGGAAAAATTATTCCAATTATTTTGGGAAAGGGGCAGGGAATTCCAGGAATTGGGCCACCTCCCACTTTTTGGCCTTTTATAGTTGGCCTTGGAACTGTCATGGCACCTGTGGGTGTGTCATTTAGCTTGCTGATGTGTTACAGTGAGCATATACTGAAGCTCAAGATCTAGGGGAAGTTGACTCGTCTGCCATCTTGGACCTAGTTAGTTCTAACCAGTTTATGCCATGCCCTCAATGGCTGTGTCATTCTTTTAAAGGTTGTGCCCTGCCCTCTTCCTGTCTCATCTCTACTGGGAGCCATTTTCATGGACTAAGATAGATTTGACTACAGGATCAGGAACCAAAGCTGGAAGGATCATTAGGAAGTCTTATTAGGAAACTGAGACCCAGAGAGGATAATTGACTTACTGGAAGTCCCTCAGAGACTTCAGGAGAGAACCTGGACAAAATTCTTTTGACTCTTGGCCTGATGTTTTCCCCTGAAAGACTTTTCAAAAACATGTGACTTTATATCTCAGTGTGCTCTGGATTAATGGCTCTGAAACCAGATTTTCAAAATGCGCACCAGTAACTCCCAGGATCTGGGGATTTGTAGAAACTTCTCTGGAATGATACTTCCCAGCCTGAACTTCCAGTCCTTACCCCCTGTAATCCTGTAGCTTCTCCAGGGGAGGCTTCTCTTTCTAATGAGGAGCCGCTGAAGTTGAGTGAGAATCCTGAATAAAAACATCCAGATGAGCCTCATGGAAAGGGGATAGACTCTAGAGTCAGACAGATGTGGGTTTGAATTCCAGTTTCATAACTTGAGTGAGTCATTTACCATCCATGAGTCACAGTTTACTAATCTATAAACTGGAGGTAAGAGTTCCTACCTCGTAGGACTGTCATGAGGAATACAAGGTAATAAATGTAAAATGCCTAGCACAAAGTCGGGGCTTAATGGATGCATTTTTGTCATTCTCCTTAAAAGAGCCTCAGATATAATTTAGTAGTCTGTTCATGTCTGGGAGTCAGTTCAGAACCGCAGGCTGCTCAGGAGTACAGACTCTAAAGTCAGACCCCAGCCCTAGTTAAAGCTTTGTTGTCACATAATGAGAAGGTGTGTCAACTTCATAGGTGAGCCTCAGTTTTCTCACTGTCCTTCCTTTCTAGAACCATTTTGAAGATTAAATGAAATACTGCATGCACATGGTTTAGCAGAGAAGTGCTTAGTATTCATCAATGCCAGCTATCACCAACAGTATTATTACCCTATTAAAACACTTTAGACAGATGACAGTGAGACTCTTCCAAAGACTCGGGCTCCCTACAGCAGACTGGCAACTCCTCCAGCTCTATCACCAGGCCTACTGAACCCTGCAGATGCCTCCTGTCTCTGGGCTTGATCTTTTAGCCATTATGAAAGTGGAGGGGGCCTCCTGGCAGGTGCCACTCCCTCCCTGGATGTGGTGAACCTCGCTTCTATAAAGCCTCAGATGCACATTTGAAAACTTACACCAAGTGCAGAGACCCTCTCCTGCCCAATTTCCTGGCCAGGGTGTCCACAATCCTCAGCCTCCTCTTTATTCTCCTAGGGCTGCTGCTCTAATGCTGGATCCAGGATGACTTCTTAATCCACCCCACCCCCAGCCTCTGCCTGGCTGTCCCTTGTTAGTGGTGCAGGTTTTCCCAGCCAGGAACTACCTAATCCAGGGCTTGAAGCTTTACCCAGATAAACATTTAATGAGCATAGAATGCAGTGGACTCTATCCTGAGGGNTGAGTCAGTTCTTAACATCACGTGGCCGAAGCATTGGAGTTTCAGCTTCAGCATAAGTCCTTCCCATGAATATTCAGGACTGATTTCCTTTAGGATTGACTGATTTGATCTCATTGTAGTCCAAGGGACTCTCAAGAGTCTTCTCCAACACCATAGTTCAAAAGCATCAATTCTGTGTTTGATATAACAATTAACTGTGTTGTAGAGGTGCAATAGCCAACTTTTCATCTTCCCATTGAATAAATTCTTAGAGTTACTTTTGAATTTCCAATAGGACAAATCACAGACTTCTGTTTTAGTTTCTCTTTCCTCCACCTGAATAAAAGATCTTTGAGTAGTTATACAGAACTCTTTGGAGGAGGTCTTGCCCTGTCCTGTCTTTAAGTTTTGGAGAGTTCCAGCTGGTGTCAGGAATTTCACCCGCACACACAAATACCACTTGATTTGTTGACTTACAAGGCTGTGCTCCAAGTTGGGGTTGGAATGGCTGCTGAGCATGCTGAAAGATGATGGTACCCAGAGTCTTTGGTGATCACTTTTTCAATTTTCTAGTAATGTGTAGTTTCCTCTGGCCCCTTTGGGGAGTTGGGATGACATATTCTGGTATGCTTTCGTTAGTATCACAGAGCATCACACATTTTCCTTCTCCAGTGCTGAGATTCAGGATCCTTTTTTCTGACAGAAGCAAAGCAGCAACAGAGGTGCTTTCAGCCACACAGAGACCTGGTGAGCCAGGTGCCCTGTGGGGCTTGTACCTCAGTGCGCCGCATACTTATTTGTTCTTTCTACGTGAGTAACCACCAATGGCACAGTTGTATGTTTATCCCTGAGTGTTCTCTCGATAGTCATTCTGTGAGCCAAGAGTTAGTTAGGCTCAGCTTATGGTAATATCAAGACACATGGTTCACTCTGAGACACAAGGATAGATCTGGGCCGTAACATACCGCCCAGAGTAACTTTGAAGAAAGCACTAGTCCCATTTAGGGATTCCTGTACCTAACTGCCAATTATCAGAGCTTCTGATTTAGGTCAGTTAAATCTTATAACAGAGTCTTAGTAGAACTCAGCCTGTGCAGCACCAACTAGCCCAGCTTAGAATGTAAGCTTATCAGCAGGCCACAGCAGAGCTCAAAGGTCACAGCAGCCAGCAGGCAGCAGTTCCAAATGCATATTTCTCCATAGGCAGCCTTCTGTTTTGTCTCTGGTTATGTTGGCATTTATCATTCCTTTCTGCCACCTCTGTCACCAGGTGCTCTGGACTGCTGGTTTGCTGTTAGGGTCCTGGATAGCCGGCCTCCTGAGTGCTTCCTTTCATTCACTGCATTATATGGTACTATATGGCACCCTGGTATCAGCTGAACGCTCAACACAGACAGCTTTGTACCATGTAATTTTTCCTCTTTTGACTTCTTTTCTTCTCTCTGGCCTCACACTGAGAATGTGAGGTCTTTGAGGGTGAAAACATCTCTTTTCCTCTCTGTATCCTCAGAGTCTCTCCATAGTGGTGCCTCCGTGAATTCTGGTCTTTGTTTTGGCTGCGCTGGGTCTTCGTTGCTGTGCAGGTTTTCTCTAGTTGCAGCAAGCCAGGACTACTCTCTAGGTGAGATGTGTGGGCTTCTCTCCTTGCAGAGCGTGAGCTCTAAAGTGCTGGCTCAGCAGTTAGGATGCACAGGTTTAGTTGTCCAGAGGCATGTGGGACCTTCCTGAACCAGGGATGGAACCCATGTCCCCTGCATTCACAGGTGGATTCTTAACCACTGGACCACCAATGCTGTGCTTAGTCGCCTAGTTGTGTCTGACTCTTTGTGACCCCCATGGACTGTAGCCTGCCAGGCTCCTCTGTCCATGGGGATTCTCCAGGCAAGATTCCTGGACTGGGTTGCCATGCCCTCCTCCAGGGGATCTTCCCAACCCAGGGATTGAACCCAGGTCTCCTGCACTGCAGGTGGATTCTTTACCATCTGGGCCACCAGGGAAGTCCCCAATTCAGGTTCTTTTTAATGCTAGTGAAGGTGACATTGAAGTGTACATTGTGCCCATTGCCTGCAAATTGATATCTACTGGGGTTTATTTTCTTNCAGGGGATCTTCCCAACCCAGGGATTGAACCCAGGTCTCCTGCACTGCAGGTGGATTCTTTACCATCTGGGCCACCAGGGAAGTCCCCAATTCAGGTTCTTTTTAATGCTAGTGAAGGTGACATTGAAGTGTACATTGTGCCCATTGCCTGCAAATTGATATCTACTGGGGTTTATTTTCTTCCTGTATCCACTCAGTCCCTCCCTCCTTCTGCCTTAAGATAATCAATGAGCTGACAATGTTTACTCATTTGTGAGCTCTGCTTCTAAGGCTCTAAAGCTGAAAATGACTTATCTTTTTCAGATCTTTTTTTCAAACCTGATTCTCCTAAAATCCCTAAAGCAAGTACAACCAGTTCTTAAGCATTTGCAAGGTTTTTCTCCTGCATGAGAGCAATCATGTTGCTGAGTGAGTTATTCCTTCTGCCTGGAGGGGCTTTGTATGAGATGAAACACCACAAAATGGGGGCTTTTCCACGTGCCTTGTCCAGGTGTGTGAAAGAGCAGGGGACCCTCATCCATGCAACGCTGCGCAGAATGGGAGTTTAACAGATGATCCTTATTATTTGTGTCCAACTTCTTTCTAGGAAGAATTCAGGATAGTTTACAAAGAAATAAGTTAATCATGAGAAGTAAAAGAGGCAAAGAAAAAAATGTAAGCTGAAAAAGACATTAGTGCAGAAATGTGCACTGTGATCCCATACACTTGCAAGGGCGAGCCATTTATTTGCTTCTTGCTTTCTTGCAGTACACTACAAATTGGAACTGTCACAGGGTCACAGTTCCCAGAAGTTAAAATAATACAGTCAACTGTGAAGAACAGTTGTTGTTATGGAATCCAGAGAGAAACATCTCCCAAGGATTTCCATAAAGAGAATCCCTATAGTAAACAATGCCCTCAACAGAGTTCTTAGATTCAGTAGTGGCTCAGAGGTTAAAGCGTCTGCCTGGAATGCAGGAGACCTGAGTTTGATCCCTGGGTTGGGAAGATCCCCTGGAGAAAGAAATGGCAACCCACTCCAGTGTTCTTGCCTGGAGAATCCCATGGATGGAGGAGCCTGGTAGGCTGCAGTCCACGGGGTCACAAAGAGTTGGACATGACTGAGCGACTTCACTTCTACTTACTTCAAGTGGGTTTCTTAGGGTTATATTTTATCATGGTCCAAATATAGCCATAGAAAGGGAGGAGGATATTTTGGGGAAAAGATACTTCCTTTGAGTCAGGGGGTGAAGGGGGTGGGTGGCAGCAGATAGTGCTGAACCAGACCAAGGCAGGACTGGGAAGGGCTAGACCAAACAGGGCTGGCTGGGCAGGATTGAGCAGAACACGAACTGGTTTGGGCAAGGCTTAGCTGGGCAAGACAGATTGGACAAGGACCACACAGTGCTGAGCAGTACTGGCTGTGCTGTGTTCAGCAGGTGCGAGCAAGTATGCCTAAGCTAGGCAGTTCAGGGCAGACCCGGACAGGACTTCTAGAGCCAAATGGAGCAGGGCAGAGTCAGGCAAGGCTGGGCAGAACAGAACAAGACTGAGTGGGTCTGGGCAGGGAACAAAAATATAAGAGGACTGGGGCTCAGACTCTGGAAGGAATTGCTAAAAGGAGGAAAATGTCCTCTGTTCCCAGTGGTCTCTAGAAACTGCAGCCACAGAACTCATCCTGCCTGCAGGAGGGAGGCTGCTTGCCTTGTTTACGTTATGGATTGTTGATCCCTAGCAAGGGTAGATCTTCCTGAGGTCTCCCCTGAGGATACTAGCTGGATTGTCATGCTCTGAATGAACAGTATCATCATGGTTGGGGAAGACAATCTGAATCTAATATGTCCTTTCCGTGGAAGGCCCTTCTTCCCTGGAAAAGTCCTTGTCCTTTAAGACCCAATGTAAACGGCATGCTCTCTGTGCTACCTTCCTGATGCTTCAGCTCTGTAATTTTCTGTTAACCTACATCAACCAATATTGATTTATTTGTGTCATTACTAGTATTGGTTTAAGTTCATCCTTTCTTTCCTGTTTGTTCATCATGGTGCAATGAAAGTGATGTTATACAGATGGTCTCTAATTTGGCACACCTAGTAACAAACTGATTTGTAGTATGCTTCACAGTTAATATGTTAGGACATTTCTATTACAGGAAATAAAGTGGGGTGTGAGGCCTGGTAATGTCCCAGGTCTCAATCTAGTCCCTGTGAAGCCTGCCAAGTGTGGGTTCTTGGCTTCTTGTAGGAAAGAATTCAAGAGTGAACCATAGTGAAGTGAAAGAAGGTTTATTCAGGGAGATACACTCCATAGGCAGAGTGTGGGCTGTCTCAGAAGGCAAGAGGCCCAGGGTATGGGGTTTTCAGTTTTTATAGGAGTGGTTAATTTCATAAGCTAATGAGTGGAAAAATTATTCCAATTATTTTGGGAAAGGGGCAGGGAATTCCAGGAATTGGGCCACCTCCCACTTTTTGGCCTTTTATAGTTGGCCTTGGAACTGTCATGGCACCTGTGGGTGTGTCATTTAGCTTGCTGATGTGTTACAGTGAGCATATACTGAAGCTCAAGATCTAGGGGAAGTTGACTCGTCTGCCATCTTGGACCTAGTTAGTTCTAACCAGTTTATGCCATGCCCTCAATGGCTGTGTCATTCTTTTAAAGGTTGTGCCCTGCCCTCTTCCTGTCTCATCTCTACTGGGAGCCATTTTCATGGACTAAGATAGATTTGACTACAGGATCAGGAACCAAAGCTGGAAGGATCATTAGGAAGTCTTATTAGGAAACTGAGACCCAGAGAGGATAATTGACTTACTGGAAGTCCCTCAGAGACTTCAGGAGAGAACCTGGACAAAATTCTTTTGACTCTTGGCCTGATGTTTTCCCCTGAAAGACTTTTCAAAAACATGTGACTTTATATCTCAGTGTGCTCTGGATTAATGGCTCTGAAACCAGATTTTCAAAATGCGCACCAGTAACTCCCAGGATCTGGGGATTTGTAGAAACTTCTCTGGAATGATACTTCCCAGCCTGAACTTCCAGTCCTTACCCCCTGTAATCCTGTAGCTTCTCCAGGGGAGGCTTCTCTTTCTAATGAGGAGCCGCTGAAGTTGAGTGAGAATCCTGAATAAAAACATCCAGATGAGCCTCATGGAAAGGGGATAGACTCTAGAGTCAGACAGATGTGGGTTTGAATTCCAGTTTCATAACTTGAGTGAGTCATTTACCATCCATGAGTCACAGTTTACTAATCTATAAACTGGAGGTAAGAGTTCCTACCTCGTAGGACTGTCATGAGGAATACAAGGTAATAAATGTAAAATGCCTAGCACAAAGTCGGGGCTTAATGGATGCATTTTTGTCATTCTCCTTAAAAGAGCCTCAGATATAATTTAGTAGTCTGTTCATGTCTGGGAGTCAGTTCAGAACCGCAGGCTGCTCAGGAGTACAGACTCTAAAGTCAGACCCCAGCCCTAGTTAAAGCTTTGTTGTCACATAATGAGAAGGTGTGTCAACTTCATAGGTGAGCCTCAGTTTTCTCACTGTCCTTCCTTTCTAGAACCATTTTGAAGATTAAATGAAATACTGCATGCACATGGTTTAGCAGAGAAGTGCTTAGTATTCATCAATGCCAGCTATCACCAACAGTATTATTACCCTATTAAAACACTTTAGACAGATGACAGTGAGACTCTTCCAAAGACTCGGGCTCCCTACAGCAGACTGGCAACTCCTCCAGCTCTATCACCAGGCCTACTGAACCCTGCAGATGCCTCCTGTCTCTGGGCTTGATCTTTTAGCCATTATGAAAGTGGAGGGGGCCTCCTGGCAGGTGCCACTCCCTCCCTGGATGTGGTGAACCTCGCTTCTATAAAGCCTCAGATGCACATTTGAAAACTTACACCAAGTGCAGAGACCCTCTCCTGCCCAATTTCCTGGCCAGGGTGTCCACAATCCTCAGCCTCCTCTTTATTCTCCTAGGGCTGCTGCTCTAATGCTGGATCCAGGATGACTTCTTAATCCACCCCACCCCCAGCCTCTGCCTGGCTGTCCCTTGTTAGTGGTGCAGGTTTTCCCAGCCAGGAACTACCTAATCCAGGGCTTGAAGCTTTACCCAGATAAACATTTAATGAGCATAGAATGCAGTGGACTCTATCCTGAGGGCTCAGGAAGACGGGGGAACAGACCCTTGGGGCTGGGAACAGGAACTGGAGGAACAGCTGCTCCTCACATCTGTGGTCGTTGCACACCGCCCCTCCTCTCAGTCTTAGCTGCTCCAGCAGGCTCCTTGGGGGCATGTACTGGGCCAGCTTCTAGCACCTCAGAGCAGTGGTAGTGGCTGTGGCGCTCATTAAATCAGGTCATGAGCTCCCCTCTGCACCCCCATCAATGGTTGAGGCAGGAGCACGTGGTGCAGGGGAGGCCAGATCCATGATGTATTTGGGGAGCCACTGACAAGGCTGTACCTACAGGGCAGGAAGGGCCTCCAGGAGCAGCCTCCTTGACCACCCCTGGGGGAAGGTCAGGGCACCAGCAATGCACTTATTTCCCCTGGCTGGCCCCTTGGGGGCTTGCAGTGACTGAAGGATGATGAGGTCCCAAGCACGACATAGACTTTAAAAGAGGGCATTTCCAGGGGCCTGTGAGACAGTGAAATGAAGCCATTGCCTTGGAAATAATTTTCATATACGTATGTATCATGTGGACTTCCATAGTATATGCCTGTGAGGTGCTCAGAGCACATTTACATCCCTAATTTATAGAAGGGGAAACTGAGGCCTAGACAAGATGAGCGAAGGGCCTGATGTTGCTAAGTGAGTCAGGCAGGGCCAAGACTAGAACCAGAATTTAGGTCTTCTGACTGTAGTCAGTGCTTTTTCTAAAGGAGTCACCTGCTCCAGGCACCTTCACCAGAGGTCTCATCTGCTCCCAGGGAAGGTCCTCAGGGAGACCCTAGAAGGTGGCTAGGCTGGAATATCAGTGCCTGATACAATATGAGTGTTGGGAAGACTGGTTGGAGAGCAAGAAAAGCAGCCTGGCAGCTTGGGTAATCAGTTACTCCATGGAGCCTGTTTCATCCTCTGAAGAATGGGTACAAAAAGAACTGTCCTCCAGATAGGCTTGGATTCTTGTGAGACTAAAATTAAGTAAGATGAGTGCGAAAGTGTTTTGTAAATTGTAAACAGTCATAAAAATGAATATCATAACACAGAGTCAAGGAACCAGGTTGGCAAAACTTACAGAGGAAAAACAAGATAAGAAAGGAGAATGTTAAAATAGGGCTGGTTTTCTTTCCTTATCTCCTCTATCTTCTGACTATAGGCTGTCTACTCTTTGTGTGTGGGGGGATGCTGATATTATTTTATTTGATCCAGATAGTCCAAGACTAACTTTAAGATGAGAATGGTTTTATGAGATAAAACTCCAACATATATTCATAACTTTCCTTGAACTTCAGATTTTAAGCATGTTATTATATTGATAGTTTTAATACCATTCTTTCTACCCCCAAGAATACAAATTAGGTATTTATCTGTTTGACACCATGCATTAAAATAAAAACAATTTAATTTGGAAGTGCTAATATAATTTGCACACAGATACCCCTTAAAAATCATGCCTTAAAAATGTCAGACTTACCTTGAACAAGTTTTAGTGGGAATATATTGCAAAGCAGAGGAAATAAATGCATCATATAGAAAGCTGTAAAATACAGACACCTTAATCAATTGCAAATGCAAGTTTAGACTCCAATAAAGGAGAGTAACTATGTGGTGAATAATTATTTTAAATATACAGATAATTGGGATTACCTTTGGCTTATACAACACGTTGTAAAACAGCAAAGACATTTTGTCATCAAAATGAATACTCATTAATACTCATAGAATACTATTGGAGGAGGAAAGACTTTTGCAGTGACCGCTTAGAAAGATGTAAGGGAATGGGCCAATATCATTAACCGTTACCTGAAGAAGGAACTGAAGCCTGAAGAACTTAAGTAACCTGCCACTGTCATTCACTAGCAGGGGGATTGTCTAGCCCAAGTGCCTTGACTTTCCAGTTTATGCACTGGCTGTGTGTGCTTGGTAAGTCACTTCAGTTGTGTCCAACTCTGTGCGATCCTATGGACTGTAGCCTGCCAGGTTCCTCTGTGGAATTCTCTTGCTCCAGGCAAGAGTACTGGAGTGGGTTGCCATGCCTTCCTCCAGGGGAATCTTCCTGACCCAGGGATCAAACCCACGTCTCTTGCCGCTCCTGCATTGGCCAGTGGGTTCCTTACCACTAGCACCACCTGGGAATCCCTCAAGTTTAAATGCTACTTTTCACTGTTTTTTTAGGAATGTCATCTGGTACTACAATCTCCCTTTTTTCTTTTTAAATCTCATTTGTTGAGGTAAATATTTCCTCCTGTCCAATTAGTTTCATATTATGTTGCAAGGAAACCCAGGGTTCTGTGACTGTGACTTTTCCTTGGAATGTGAGCATAGAAAGGACTGGGGGCGGGGAGTAGTGGTAAATCAGCAGAGTCCTTCATCTGCAATCCCCCCTTATCTAGAACTTCATTGTTTTGTTCAGTCACTTAGTTGTGTGTGACTTTTTGCGACCCCATGGACTGCAGTACGCCAGGGCTCCTTGTCCTTCACCATCTCCCAGAACCTGCTCAAACTCTTGTTCACTGAGTCGGTGATGCCATCCAACCATCTCATCCTCTGTTGTCCCCTTCTCCTGCCTTCAATATTTCCCAGCACCAGGGTCTTTTCTAATGAGTCAGTTCTTTGCATCAGGTGGCCAAAGTATTGGAGCTTTAGGTTAGCATCAGTCCTTCCAGTGAATATTCAGGACTGATTTCCCTTAGGATTGACTGGTTTGATCTTGCAGCCCAAGGGACTCTCAAGAGTCTTCTCCAACACCACAGTTCAAAAACATCAATTCTTTGACACTCAGCCTTCTTTACAGTCCAACTCTTACATCCATACATGACTACTGGAAAAACTATAGCTTTGACTGACAGACCTTTGTTGGCAAAGTAGTGTCTCTGCTTTTTAATATACTGTTTAGGAGCAGGCGTCTTTTAATTTCATGGCTGCAGTCACCATCTGCAGTGATTTGGAGCCCAAGAAAATAAAGTCTGTCACTGTTTCCCCACCTATTTGCTATGAAGTGATGGGACCGGATGCCATGATCTTAGTTTTTTGAATGTTGAGTTTTAAGCCAGCTTTTTTGCTCTTTTCTTTAACCTTCATCAAGAAGCTCTTTAGTTCCTCTTAGCTTTCTGCCATATCTAGAACTGCTTCACTACGATTTGTCATGTAGCCTGGATATCAGAAAAGATTTGCATTTAAAACGAGGATTCCACTGCCAAAAAAAGAAAAATATGAAAACCACCACTGAGGGGAAACCATGCCCCTTTTATTGCCAGTTCTGGGGCTTGGGGGTCAAAGGTAATAGTGAATAGGTGGTGGTAGCTGTTGTTTCCAGTTGGTAGTAAGGAGAGGAGGTCTCAAAGAATGAGACTGCAAATATTCACACTCCAGGTGTGAATCTGGAGGAGTCAGGAAGCACCTGCTTCTCCCAGCTGTTCTGGGAGGTTCTGTTCGGCTCAGGGAATCCTGAGCAGCCAGGGGCTGCCTCAGAAATGAGCAGGCTGTTTTCTGAAAGTAGGACATTTGGTGTCTTTAAGGCAGTATACCCCAGCTCCCCACTTTGAAAGGGAACAAGATTACAGAGATGTTCAGAGCTGAATAAAGCTTCAGAGATATATACTGTCAAGTGGTCCTAAACTGGAGAAGGCAATGGCAACCCATTCCAATACTCTTGCCTGGAAGGTCCCATGGACGGAGGAGCCTGGTAGGCTGCAGTCCATGAGGTTGCTAAGAGTCAGACACGACTGAGCGACTTCACTTTCACGCATTGGAGAGGGAATTGGCAACCCACTCCAGTGTTCTTGCCTGGAGAATCCCAGGGATGGGGGAGCCTGGTGGGCTGCCGTCTATGGGGTCATACAGAGTCAGACACGACTGAAGTGACTTAGCAGCAGCAGCAGGTCCTAAACTCCGTGTTTGGGGGTCCAAACCTTTTGTCTTAGGATCTCAAAGCACCTCACCTGGTATTAAGTGTGATTACTTCAGCTGTGCAGAGTGAAAATAGAGACAAGAATGAACAGAGCTTGAGGGGTGAAATAGTTAGGGAATGGAGAGTCATGAATAAATCCTGGGCTACAGGACACCTTGAAATGTTGTTCAAAATTTGATGGGATTTCTTCCCTACCTCCTTGTAGAGCTTAAAATTAAGACAAGGGAGATTATGTTTTTGGATCTGAATTTTATTTCTTATTCCTCAAAATATTACCAATGAAATATTCTAAAGTGGGTGTTAGACAATTATTAGGAAAACTGAAAAGCAAACATTGCACCCTTTGAATAGTTTCTGATACAAAATATTAAAAAATACATGTGCTTCATTGTTTACATATCAATTTTAACCCCACCAATTTATTGATAAAGCATTGATAAGAGATCCAGCAGATATTGCTGTGAGGATAAGCAACAAGGAAATGAAAGCTCAAAGTCCAAGAAAAGGAGGGTGGTGGTGACAAGTTTATGTGCAGTTTATATGGACTATTTTATTTCACCCTTACAATATCCTTTAGAGGGTCGATTTCATCATCTCCATTTTATAGGTAAAGAATCTGAGGCTAAGAAAGGTTGTAACTTATTTAAGGTCACGTGGTAAAGAAGAGAAAGGGTCAGAATTTGAATTCCAGTTTAGCTGACTCTGAGGTCCATATATTTTTTTTTAATCACACCATGGATGAGTTTTGATTTGAGGCTAAAGATCAATGCTATTAGAATTTTAAATGTGATTAGGACAACAAAATGATATATTCTTTTGGAATAAGCTTAAAAAGATATGTGCAAATGTTATATGAAGAAAAACATGAAACACTTCTGAGGGACAAAAAAGTAGATTTGAGTGAGTAGAAACACACCCTTTGTTCTTGGATAAATATCTCAATAACATCAGTATACTATGTTGGTTCTCTTTGAGTTAACATATAAACTTGACGTTACTACAACAAAAATGCTAACATACTATTTTTTTTTCTGTAGCTAGACAAGCTGATACTGAAAGTTTATATAAAAAATAAACATGAAAGAATAGCTGTGTGTGTGTGTGTAGTGAGAAGAGAAGAGAGAAGGAACCAGGCTTATTAAACACACTACAAAGTCTCTATAATTAGAATAGTACTGGAACGTATATAGACCAGTGGAATAAAATAGAAAATCCAGAAGCAGACCAAGTATGTACAGAACTTTAATATGCATGATAAATGTCGCATCTAAAATCACTGGGGGAAAGATAGCTATTTTAATGAGTAATATGAGGCAATTGGATAGCCATATAGTGAAAGATAAAATTAGATTCATACAGTATGCATTAGTAAACTGAAGATGGTTCAAAGGAAGAGCAGAACTTCTGGCTATGGTAGCATCAAGAAATCGACATATCTTTTTCCCCTCAAAATAAGTATAAAACTGGAAAAAAGTTTAAGAAAAATAATTTCAGGAATCTAGAGATTGACCAAAGGCAGACAGAAATTGAGATGCATTTATTTGTGAAAAACTGCAAGTGCAAGAGATTTGGATGAAAACATTAGAGTCTGCAACCTGTATTCCAGGATTGCTATCATCTTTCCACCATCATCCCCACGTCCCCACATAGATCTGTTGGCAAGAATTGTGGTTTTGCCATTGGAGAATTGGCCAGTAAGAACAAACAGTTTTGCTGCCAGAGAGATTGAACTTAATAAGAAGCAGAGGGAAGGAAATCTGGGTATTTTCAGTAAAAGTACAGAATTCAGTATAAAATGAACTCTGGAAACCCATAACTCTACTAACTTAGGTATGTTGTGGTTGCAGAGAGAGTCTGAATAGAAAGCCAGGTTAAAAAATGAGGAATAAAAAACTGATGAGCGATATTAGCGTTTGTTCACCATGGCAAAGAGGAATTTTGCAGCTCAACTCAAGGCATGTTAACTGCTTTCACTAAAAACAAAAGAAAATCATTCCTCAGGGAAAAAAATCAGAATTGAGAGTTGTTATAAAATACTATCTACATATTTTTTAATGAGGCGTGCAAAGAAACAGGAAAGGATGATCCATACTCAAGAAAAGAAGAAGCTGATAGAAATGGATTCTGAGTGGGCCCAGAATGTTAGTTTAGCAAACAAAATCTTAAAGAGCTATTATAAATACATTTAAAGAAAGGAAAATAAGATGACAGTGACTCAGTAAGTAAAAATTTCAAATAGAGAAAACAATAAAAAGAACCAAATGGAATTTTGAGGACTGAAAAATACAATAATTTTAAAAGTCACTAGATTTGCTCAAGAGCAGAGAAGAAATAGAAGAATGGATCAATGAAGTAAATCACTTAATGAAGTTATCTAAGCTGAAGAGAAATTAATGGAGCCTCGGATACCTCTGTGACAATATGAAATATACCAACTTATCTGTAAAGGGGGTCCCAAAATAAGAAGAGAGGAAAGAGTGGAACAAACATTTATGGAATAATAATTGAAAACTTCCCAAATTGGATTTTAGTGATGAATTTACGGATCCAAGAGGCCAAACTAATCCCAAGTAGAATAAACACAAAGAGAGTCATATCTCAACACAACATATTCAGTGACAAAATTCAAAGACAAAGACCATCTTGTAAGCAATAAGGGAAAAATTGCTCATCATATACAAGGGCGTAATAATCTAATTAATGTCTAACATAAAAATGAAGGTCATAAAGTATAATGACAACACAAAAGTGCTAAAAGAAGAAATAAGTATAAACCAAGAATAATCTATCCAGCAATACTACCCTTTCAATATGAAGACAAAAATGAAGATTTTCCCAGATAAGCAAAAACAGAGAATTTATTGCTAGCACACCTTTCCTGCAAGGAATTCAGAGGAAAGCTCTTAGGACTGAAAGACAATGATACTTGATGTTAATTGAATATATAGGAAGAAATGAAGAGTGCAAGAAATCGTAAATGTGTGTTTAAAGTGTAAAGAAGAGTAGAGAAAATTAAACTATATTGAAGCAAACTTGCTACATTTTCCTGGAGTTAAGATAGTATTAACTTGAACTAGATTATGATAAATTAAAGAAATAGAATACTACCGTTAGAGTGACCACAAAGAAAATAGCTGAAAAAAGTATAGCTGAAAAATAAATTGAGCAACTAAAATGGTACACAAAAATTATTTGTTTAATATAAAATCCACTAAAGGTGGAATAGAGAAACAAAAGAAGACAAAAGATGTAAAGATAAAAATAGCAAAGTAGTAGATATAAATACAAATATATCAATAATTGCATTAGATATAACTAGATGAAAAACTCCACTTAAAAGGCAGAGGATATCAGATTGGATTTAAGGAGTTAAGATTCAACTCTGTGACACAAGAGAGCCACCTTAGATTAAAAAACACAAGATGTAAAGACTATATCATGCAANCTCTGGCCACAATAGTTTAATTAATATATCAATACATAACCTTGTTTCATTTGTTTCTCTATTTCAAAACATTTAATATATATTGTTGATGCATTAACATTAAACTCATGACAGTAGTACTGTAACTCATGCCAGAGTGCAGCCTATCTGACACATTTGTTTTCTCTGCCTTCTTGCTGTGCAGCGCTGCAGCAGTGCACTTGGGAACTGTTTTAAACAGTGAAATCACTAATACAGAGCAGAAAACATGAAAAAAGTGACTCTAAACAGATAGCAGAAAGGGCATTGGTATATAGTATGAGAGCTGAAACCAAAAGAACATCTTGTTTCACCTCATCTGGAAATGTACATAAAAATATCTGCTGCTCTGCAGGTCTGTGAGTGACAGAGAAAGTACTGCAAGTATTGTTTTGAGTGTTTAAAATATAAATTTTTAAAAGTAGGACAGTTTGCAAATATCGAATGTATAAATAATGATGACTGACTGTACTTGAGATTTATCATGAGGATCTATTGTGATAACATCCAAAGGACCCCATCTAGTGTGCAAAGCCCTCCACGTTCTATCTCCTGTCTGCTTTTCCAGTCCCTTCTGTGGATGCCGTCTGACACCCCCCGGCCCCGCCCCGTTTTCCAGTCATCCTTGCTGTTCTCTGGTCATGAAAGGCTGTTTCTTGCTTCTATGCCATTGCACATACTATTTTCTGTCTAAAATACCCTCTTTGTCTCCACAGAGGTAAACCATTATTCTACTCAAGGGAGGTTGATAGGCAGGAAATCTGGTCTTCACACCCTTCACACACTTCTGTATATTTGCCTCAGAATAAAAGCATTTGACTTTTTATATATATTTTTAAAGTCATATGTAAATCATGGGAATAACACATGAAAATTTCCTTTCATTAAGGACCAGTTTCTTCTGATTCTCTTAATCATCAGCTGTCACCGAACCTCAGTCCGGCGCATGCGTTCAGTATCAGGGGTTGGGAGGAAACTCCTGCTTCATTTTTCCTGGCTTTTATACTCAAGATTTGGGGAATTCTTACTCTCAGCCTGTGGTTTCCACCCTTGACCTGAGCTTTTATCACTTGAGACCTTTTAGAATGGTAAAGTTTGAACAGGCATAATCAAAATAGCATCAGAAGTCAAAGTCAATCCTTTTATCTCAAAATGATAATCCAGCCCTCAGTCTTGGTCACTCCAGGTCAGAGCTGGACTTCCAAGAGTGTTTTGGAATCTGTAACACAGTGAGTCCCATGAATCTGAATCCCAGGTAATTGCCTCTAAGCAGCTTGGCTAGATGTCCCTGCCAGCTGGGTTTGGGCTCCCATCTGTTCTCCCTACTCTTTGGATAGGTCTGCCCCATTCTTGCCTTGTTTCATGCCTGCCTCTATCTGTTCCTGGGGCTTGTTCTGTGTTTGTTTCATCTTCAGTATAGCCAGCTATTTTCCAGCTGCTCCTGGATTCTCCCATGTGCACAAGCTTCCTTTCTGCCACCCTTCCTGCCAAGACTCTGACCATGCCATCTGACTGCAAGAAGAGGTTGCACCGGGTCATGAAAGAACACTGGATTGAGAGTTAAACAGACATGGGGTCTGGCTCTGTTCCCACCTCTTATTATCTCGGTATTGTGCAAAGCCTTTAGTTTCCTTTGCCCCAGTTTCCCTATCTATAAAATGAAAAGATTGACCAGATTGCTGAGGGCTTTTCCAGCATTCACATTCTATGATGCTGTGAGGTTTTTGGAAGAGAGATCGGTAGGATGGACCTGATTTGTCCACAGGTTGGAAAACTACCTTTGCCTAGTTCCAGGGATAATGAAAAATATGCTCCATGACTGGTTGAAAAGGTCCATCCTCCTTTTCCACACTTCCTAGGCTTGATGGCGACAATACCAATGTGAATGCTGTTGACAAAAATAAAATTGGGCAAAAGCAATAACAATATGAAGAGTACATTATTTCGTTTTCAAAGTAACCTCACATTCATTCGTTGTCTTTTGAAAGAGAAAAGCCTCTCAGGGTGTCAGTAAAAGCCTTACTTATCACTTTTCTAGTGCTGTTCAGTGGTTTAGAGGCTGGCTCAAAAGGAAGCTCAAGCAGCCAAATTCTCATGAATCAAAACAAGAAAATGTTCACTAATTGGGAGCATTTATAATTTAAAATAAATGCAACATGTTGATAATGATGAGGATGGTGGTGATGATAATGATAACAGTATTCAGCATATACAGAGCTTACAGTATCTAGCACATACATTGTATGCTAGGTCCTGTGCTAAGTCTATATACGTAGGAACTCGTGTAATCCTCAGTCATATTTTATTTTCCAAGGTCACAGTAATATTGTATAAACAAAAAAATCCAGATCTTCTTAGGGGACAACACTATGTGAGTAATAACAGTATTTTACATTTACTCTCAGTTTATAAGCCATTGCAAATAGATGATACCATTTCTGATTTGACTTTTGCAACAACTCTAAGGCATGGAGAGGGTGGATGTATCTCATGTTTTGGATAAGCTTGTAAGCTGAGATTCGCAAAGGTAAAGTGACAGGCCAACAATCTCCTCAGAAAGAAATGGTGAAATCACTTCAGAGGACTGCATTGGTGATTCAACAGGGCCAATTCCATCATTGTGATTTGCACAACAGCAAAGAAAATAAAGTGTTCACTGTTATGTGGCAAAAGCAGTTGCTTAGTTGCATGTCCTTTGGCTATGTTGAAACCTGATTTGAAAATATCTGAGACTGTGAAAAGTTCTTAAAATTCTTTTAAAAGAAAGCAGAAAAAGAAAGCAGTTCCAGGGACTTCCCTGGTGGACCAGTGGCTAAGACTCCATGCTCCCAGCGCTAGGGGCCCAGGTTCAATCCCTGGTCAGGGAACTTGATCCCACCTGTCTTAAGTAAGAGTCCACATTCTGCAACTAAAGATTCCACATGCCACAACGAAGATGGAAGATCCTGTGTATTGCAAGACCTGATGCAGCCAAACAAATAAAGAAATAAAAATATTTAAAAAGAAAAAAAGAAAGAAAGCAGTTCTCCATCTCTTCCATGACCTTGGGCTTGTTGGTTGTTTTTTCCCTGGTGGGACGCTGGCCCTGCCTGCCCAAATCCCTTGGATCAGCATAGTGGGGGTTTATAGTATGATTGCAGATACTACTGCTCTCTACCCCTTAGTGATTGCTGCTTTTTCTGTGAAAAAGTTTTTCTTTGAAATCACTGACCTTGGAATTTTTAGGCCTGCTTAGTCTCTAGTCTGTCTTGCCTTGGCTGCAGCCAACCCTTAACCTAGGTGCTGTGCAGAGTACGGTGATGGGCAGTGGAATGAAGTCGAGGCTGGGGCTCTTCTTCTCACCACACTGCTTTCATTCCCCCGGAGGTCAGCCAGAGGGCTGAGGCAAGAATAAAGGATGATCTCAGTGTGCTTGCTTCCAGTTTCTACATTCAGGAACTTTATGAACTCATTCTTTTCATCTCTCTTCACATTTCTGCTTTGTCTCAGCTTGCTACCATGTGCTTTTCTGAGTGACTTTCTTATTATTTCATCTTCTAGGTCATTCAAAAGGATGTTAATCATTTAGAAGGATGGGAGCTTTACCTACCTGGAGAATGCTTTTTCCTGAACTCATTGAAAGTCTCTTTGATTTGCCAAAGAAGCAAGAAAATAAAATCTAGACTAAGTGGGAAAATATTCTGTGTAAATAACATATTTATAAGCTCTGGGTGTTATATCAAAATCTCCACATCATGGAGAAGCCTGCTGCTTGCTCCCATTGGCAGAGCATGTGGTTACCTATATAGTGTGTTTTAAAGTTTGCTAGAAAAAGCTTCCTTCCTCTAAATATGTTGCCTTGGACACTGCCATTATAAATACATGATTTAATATTGAATAATTTTGCCCTCTGTGTTCCTGTGATGGGGTGAGAACCTTTTTTAAAAATCAGGATACTCCTAAGGTGATTTCAGCTTGAATTGTGTTTGGGTAATAGAGTCTGGATTGAGTTTACCAGGTGTAGCAGATCCTGCTGGTACCACATTCATGTCAGTCTCTATGCTTCTCACTGCTACTGAAAATATCCCCAGTCTTGATCCCATAGCTTTTTCAGGCTGTGGGAGTATGTTTGGCCTGTATGTAGGGCAGGCCAGTGTGCTGGAGAATTAATGCCCGACGGGGCTTAATTCTCCCCCTACCTGCAAGAGGATGGGACTGCCTGGGTGCATACTCTAACTCCCTAACCTCTTGGTGGGATCTTTCCGGTGTGCTTTGCATGGTGTCCTGGACTTCCCCAGTGGGACTAAGATTCAGTTCCCCACTGAATAGATGACATGCCATTTTTGGCTTCCTTCTCTTCCCTGTCTCGCTTCCCATCCCTCTACTGGTGTTTCATGGGATTACTTCCTAAGTAAACAACAGTTCAGGTCTTGTCTCAGGGCTGCTTCTGGGGAAACCCGAACCTAGACCCCAAGAAACAGCAGAAAGGCACAGTCCTCAAGGGATGAAGGATCCAGGCTGCTTCTTCCAGTTCCATCATCATGGCTGTGGTTTTCCATGTCATGGTGGCAAGAGAGTTGCTGCCCCTTCAGGCATTAGGTCTGTGTTTCAGGCAGGAAAAAGGAGAGGGAAAGCCAAGACAGAAATGAAGACCTCTCTATCAGAGGTTTTGCCATTTTAAACAGGAATGGATAGCTTCTCCAGAATGTTCTGTTTGGACTTTTTTTGTCCAAATTGTGTCAGCCCCTCCAAATCCCCACTACAGTGAATACCGGGGAACTAAACAGTTAGCTGAGCATATGAGCCTACCAAACAAAACTGGGGTTTTCAATGTAAAATAAAAGGAGAAGATGTTGGGTAGGCAAGGAGCAGTATTTGTCACAGAACTTAATGCCTTATAATGTGTCATTAGCATCTGACTGTGGCATGGATTTTTAGATCCCACAGCTCAAAGTATCTGACTAGCAGCATTGGAATCACTTAGGAGCTTTTTAGAAATGCAGGATCTGAGGCCAATCCTGGACCTACTGTATCAGAGTCTGCTTTTTAACAAGACTTCTCCCACCAACCAGATAATTTGTATGCACAATCAAGTTTGAGAAGCCTTGTCTTAAATCACTTTCCTTGGTGTTGAGGTGAACAGGGGCATCCCTGGCTGTGGGTGTCCTTTCCTTGGCCTTGCCAAGTGCCTTCTCAGTGGTAAATTTCTACAGAATGATTGACTAAGTCATGCCAACCCAGGGTTGGGGGAGAAGCCTCCTCTCTCATCCCTCCCCCACATCCCTCTCCCCAGGCACTTTGCATCTCTCTTTTCTGTATCATAGTGAGTTTTGAACTTTGCTCATTGTTCTCTTGGACCAAAACTATCTAGGATCTTATTTCATTCATCTTGGTGTCATTCCCACTCCATTCTCTCCCAACACCCAGCTGAGTCCTTTGCTAGGTTAAATTGAGCTGAGTGAAACCTTCTTTATCTAGTTCCACCTTTGTTTTTTCTCATTGCTTTGACTATTCATTTACATGTTCCTTTTCTTAAAATAAAGCAACTCCCACAACTAACAAGGTAGTATTTTCTTTCTGGATTTTTCTAGCATTGTTTTAAATGACTGTGGTATTGCATAAATAGAAATGTGTAGTGCAGAGATTTCAAACATTTTTTGGCAGCAGGATTCTTTCTGCAAACATAGAAACTCAGTGTGTGATCAGATTCTAGGCAAGCTGGTGATGCTTTGGTGGGCCTTGACTCCCATCCGTGGGCCTTCCAACTTCCATAGTCCTTAAGTGTTTTTGATCACAGTCCACTTGTATGAGGCAAAAGACTCCATGGCCTACCCAACCCCTCTTTGGATGATGGATAGAAGTTGGAGAGGATAAAAAAGAATTGGAGATGAACAAATTGTGATAAATTTTTTGCTAGTGAGAAATACTTCTTACATATTATTCACATTATAAAAGAAGAAAGTGAGAATATAAAGTCTATATATGCTTAAGCAGTACCTTGTAATTTTAAAACAACTCAGTGATTTTATCACACTTTCTTTGACAGAAGTTCAAGTTATTCCAGTGGCACAAATTCACAGGCAGCACATAACATACTGTGTCCTTATAAAAGCAAATTAACCCAGGGATGTGGATGATTAATGTTAAACTTTAATTATTGGAAAAATTATAGGCCCCAAATACTGTTAATGCAACCATATATCACTACACACCATAGGGTTAACAGAATAATTGATAATATTCTAATATTAATGAAGAACTTGCCAGGTGGCTCAGTGGTAAAGAATATGCATACAAGGCAGGAGATGTGGGTTTTATCCCTGGGTTGGGAAGATCCACTGGAGAAGGCTCCAGTATTGTTGCTTGGGAAATCCCATGGACAGAGGAGCCTGGTGGGCTACAGTATGTGGGGTTGCAAAAAAGATGGACAGGACTTAGTGACTAAAGAACAATAACAATATTAATGGAGCTAAATGAGCAACAATTCATATTTTGAAAAATTAAAAGCAGCAGCTCTTGAAAACCTCACCAGCTCACAACAGTGTGGTAATCTTGATGCTAGTAGAATCACCTGGAGTATTATTTGCATTCAGTGCAATTCACAGTGGCACCAAGTGCCTGGTGATAAGAAAGCCGACTTCCTGAAGATTATTGGAGTACAATTTCCTCTAAGGCATTGCACTCATAGTTAGCCAGAGTTGGGTAATGGGGCCAGGCTTTGCAAAGTGTACTCACTTTTTAGTGGATACTGAATTAAACTCCCCTGCAAACTCTAATAATGAGCCATTTTTAGTTTATGAACGCCAACATTTAATAACCTCGATAACTCAGTTTGTTACTAAGTACCCCAGAGTCCCATGTCATGATGAAAGTCTACAGAACAGCTCATCATTCCCTGAAGGAAGGGAGACCTCTTGCATTCATCAGGCTTTGAAACTCACTACTGTAAAGAAGTGGAGAGACAAGTTGGAAAAATGCTTTGCTTCCCTCAAAGGAGCTTCCTTCATTATGTCATGCTGCTGAAAATAGAAGCTACACTTACCAGATGGGCTCCCTCAATGGGCCAGGCATACATTCTTGTCCCTGCAAACTCGCCTTGATGTGGTGTGACTTGCAGGGAAGTAACTGGCATAGCTGCTGGAGGTTCGTTAGTGGAGTCCCCGAAGGCCCTGGGAAGCATGTCAGTGGGACAGCTTCTGAGTGAGGGTTCCATAATGGGCTGAGCTGCTTTACTCTTTTGCTTAAAGACCAATTTAAAAGCAGTTCAGTAGTGCTGCCGCTTCTCACCACCTTTGACTCTAACCACAGGAGTTGCCTATGGGTCTCCTGGGTGTTCAAAGACCACTTTTCAAAGTGGCCCTGACGTGGTACATGAGAGCAGTAGACAGTGTGTAGATATGCCTGTCCATCTGCAGGGCCTCTTGTCTTTACCTGTGACCATAACTCAGGTGGGCTGCTGGTGAGACTTGCCCAGCTTCAGCAGGCTTTGGAAAATAGAGGAAGCAGGAAGAGGGCAGACCTAGGTCAGGTATGGATAGCAAGGTGAGTAGTGTTGGGGTCAGGTACACCTGTGCTTAGAGAGCAGTGTCTAGGTAGGATCTCTGTAAGGAGTTAGTGCCAGGAAGCACTAGTGGGAGAGAAAGGGCAGTGTCCCAGCTTGTCTTAGTTTGATTTGCCAGGAGCAGAGTCCATCCCAAATTTTCTAAGTGAGATGTTCATTTAAGGCCTGTTGGAAGCCATCAGTTTTTAGGGGGCATTCTGATGCCCCACTATTAATGATTCACATGTCAGTTCCACATAGTCTGCTTCCTAGTTGGAGAGGGAAGCTGACTGGCTCCACCCAGCCTGAGGATGGGCCTCTCTGGAGTCGGGTGTTCTCTTCTGATCAACCATGGTCATGGCCTGTGTCCCATAGTCATAAGCAATGCTCACTCTTGGCTGTGGGCCCAATCAGAAGAAGGGGGAAACAGAGGAAGGTAGCATCTCTAGTTCACATCCATGGGAGAGAAAACTGAGGACTAGGAGACACACAGTTGGGCTGGCAAGAGACTGGCTCAGAGAGCCAGTCAGTGGAGAGAGGATTTCAGAGGGAGGGTATTGATTACGGGGAGAGTCCTATAACAACAGGCTAAGCTTAGCTCTTTAAGAAATTAGGGATAAGGTGTGGCTTGGTCACTGGACAAGACAAAAAAAGCAGTTATTTGAATAGAATTCAAAGTGATTAGCATGAAAGGCAGTTGATGATAAGCCATCTGAGCTAAGCCATTAAGATTCCTCTTGTTGTCATTCAGTCCTAAGTCCTGTCAGACACTTTCCCACCTGTGGACTGTAGCACAACAGGCTTCCCTGTCCTTCACTATCTCCTGGAGTTTGCTCAGACTTAGGTCCATGGAGCCTGTGATGCCATCCAACCATCTCATCCTTTGTTGCCCCCTTCCTCCTAAGTAGAACCAAAATTTGTCTCTCCATCTGGGTAGGGCTCAGTCAAAGGTATTTAGTCACCCCTGGGTCTGAATAAGGAAGAAAGCCAGGGAGAGAAGACCAAGCAAGACAATGCAAATGTGAAATGATGAATCAAATAGGACCGACAGCTGGAGCAGGTCAGTTAGATGTAATCTATTGCTCAGAGATTGATCTGCCTATGATTGATCTGATCTGTCACAGAGATGTGATTAGGCTCTAAGATACCAAAGGCAGTTTCTTGATGTTGCTAAAAGTCGCAGGCCAGGAC
The DNA here is from genome assembly GCA_006410675.1 of Oreotragus oreotragus. Taxonomy (NCBI): domain Eukaryota; kingdom Metazoa; phylum Chordata; class Mammalia; order Artiodactyla; family Bovidae; genus Oreotragus; species Oreotragus oreotragus. The sequence continues at coordinate 46,700 of SJYX01004049.1, forward strand.
ACTAATCTATGTTGGCTGAAAGTCAGAAAAAACTAAATGGAATGGATACTGTGTTTATTTGGAGCCCCTGAAAGGTCTTTTAAAAGGACTACATTAATAATCAAATTACCCAAAAAATTTTACTTTCATCTTCCCTGGCCAAAAAGGATATTTAAAAAGACAAGAACATATTAGGCCAGCAGCAGGTGATAAGACCAACACATGCAAGTTGCTAAAAGTCACAGGCCAGGACACTAATCTGTGTTGGCTGAAAGTCAGAAAAAACTAAATGGAATGGATACTGTGTTTATTTGGAGCCCCTGAAAGGTCTTTTAAAAGGACTACATTAATAATCAAATTACCCAAAAAATTTTACTTTCATCTTCCCTGGCCAAAAAGGATATTTAAAAAGACAAGAACATATTAGGCCAGCAGCAGGTGATAAGACCAACACATGCAGTTGTATTAATAGCTCACGGCCTTCTTCCCTAATGTACTGTGCTTCAGCAAACATGGGGATTGCTGTGAAATACATAGAGGTGAACTGTTTGCTTTGATTTCTCCTGTTGTTTCTTCTCTTTTCAGTAAATGTGAGATTGTTTATAGTTTCTGGGAGAGAGCTGCCACTCTTTGGTGTTTGAGAAGGGCTTTTATTATGTCTGTGCACCTGTTATATCATGCCTTGTGAGGGATGAGAGCAGACCAAGCTTTTCTGTTGTTCCACAATGACATATGGACACAGTGAGAGGCCATGTGGCCTCATGTGGCTGGGCTTTCCCTTTGGCTGTGCATCTCAAGCAAATTAAGATCATATTTTATCTGGGTAACACCAGTCTTCTAGACCCTACCTGGTCTGAGTCATCTAAGACAACACTTCAACAGGTTTTCCTTGGACATCACTGAGGCTGTTTGCTGGATATTTCTGACTCTCCACCTTGTGGACTTTCTCATGATAGAAGAGGTCCATATGGTTGTTTCCAGCCAGAGTCATGAGTAAAAAGGATGTGACATTTCCAGGTTGAAACTTTTTCATTCAAAACCCTCCAAGTTCACAATAATAGCTCTTCCATAGCCTGGATCTGATTATGACAATCAAAGCTCTCTGCTGACCTGAAATAGATATGGATTATGATATTATATGTCATCGTTAGTGAGATTTTGTTGTTGTTGTTGTTATAACGGCATAACCTAGCTATCCTGACTGATATATTTTCTTTATGGGAGTCAAATTCTATTATTATTTATTTTACAAAACTGTTAAAAGTTAGTTGTAGAAAGAAAAAAAAAATCACCCATAATTTGCCATGCCCAATAAGTTTATTTATAAATAAATCTATTTATGTTTTCCTCCACTTTTTTTTTGTTTTGTATTTGTAATTTTTGCTTAGGTATAGCATAGGCATGAATTCAACTTTGCATTCTTGATTTTTTCTCTTAATTTTTATCAAGACATGCTAATAGGAAGCTTGTCTGTTTTATTCATCACAGTATCTCTCCTTGGCACCCCATGTAAAGCCAAGCAAATAGTAGGTGCTTAATAAATAATGATTGAATTAATATTTCTAGCTACTTTTCTCTTAGTATGACGATTATTAGAAGATATCTTATGTATGACTGGTCAGTAATTGCAGATATAGTTTCAGAACTGAAGTCTATTTACTAGTAGAGACACATTTTTGGAAATAAATATTTTTCCTCTTTTCAGCATTAAGTTCAAACTCTTTCCCTGGTTCCCTTGGAAGTTCATTTTCTCCTTCTCTCTGTGTATTGCTCAGTTGTGTCCAACTCTTTTGTGACCCCGTGGACTGTAGCCTGCCGGGCCCTCTGTCCATGCGATTCTCCAGGGAAGAATACTGAAGTGGATTGCCATTATCTTCTCCAGGGGATCTTCCCAACCCAAAGATCAAGCCCAGGTCTCCTGCATTACAGACGAATTCTTTACCGTCTGAGCCACCTTAGCTCTGGTCCTCAGTCTTGGATGAGACCTCTTGGCCACTTGGAGAATCTCACAGAGAATTCAGAGTGGCCAGTGTCTTAAAGCTATACCTGGTTCTTCGTCTAGTTTGATGTATGAGCCAAGAGAAACCAAGGAATTCCCCAAGATTCATAGAGCCTCTGAGAAGCAAGATGGTGATTAAAATCTGGTTTCCTGAATACAAATCCACATTCATTTGAATGGTTTTCCTAGATTACACTCCCTGCTCTTGTCCCAGGGTAAGATAACTCTGGCTGTGAGTTTCCAAATGTCTTAGCAGTAAGCATCTTCTAATGACTAGCTTCAGGTCAACTTATGATTTTTCTCCTACTTTTTTTTCCTTCTCTTGCTCCTCCTGCTCTTTTCCTTCCCCCTCTCTTCTTCTTTTTCCCCCAACTGAATGCCTGACTTAACTCTGTAGGTCTCAATCAGATTTTCCAGTTTTGAGGTGGTATGTCACACTGCCTGGATTTGAAATGCTATTTTTATTACTGCTTTTCTTATAGAGAACTCAAACCGCTCCTTTTCAGTGTTATTCACTTTACCATTACCAGAAACTGGGAATTTCCAGAGGAGGGTCTTGGTGCTTTCAATGTCCATCTTGGCCCTTTCTTCCTTCATGATCTCACTTTCCTCCCTCCTCAACTTAAGTGCCCAAGTTATCAGCAAGGTGACCCAGAGCAGCCCATCTTATCAAATGTGTCTTCATGGCTTCCTTTATCTCCTGTCCGCTCTCACTGTAACTCCCACACCCTGTATCTCTCTTTTTGAGTTGAGTTTTCAGTTTTTTCCTTGTTCACCTCTGTCCATCTCAGTCTATTCCACTATACTCCATTTTCTGTCTTGTGAGGTCATCCAGGATTTGATACCATGGACTTCTTAGTCAGATATCCAGGTTCAAATTCTGTAACAAATTTTGTTAACTTTTGTAGTCTGTTGTTGGGAATTTACCCTCTCTGAGCTTCCATTTGTGATCTGTAAAATAGAGATATTATTACTTCCCCTCATTGTGTTAGTGTGATTCTTAAATGAGATAATACATGAAAATTATTTGTATCTGACTCTTTGCGACCCCATGGACTGTAGCCTACCGGGCTTCTCTGTCCATGGGATTTTCCAGACAAGAATACTGGAGTGGGTTACCATTTCCTTCTCCAGGGGAACTTCCCAATGCAGGGCTCAAATCTGGGTCTCCCACATTTTAGGCAGACGCTTTACCATCTGAACCACAAGGGAAGCCCCCTATTTTGAGATATGCTGGTCCATAATATGTGCATCAGACCATGTTAGTTATCATTGCTGCCACATTTTAAATATGTCCCATCACTTCATGGGAAATAGATGGGGAAACAGTGGAAACAGTGTCAGACTTTATTTTTTTGGGCTCCAAAATCACTGCAGATGGTGACTGCAGTCATGAAATTAAAAGACGCTTACTCCTTGGAAGAAAAGTTATGACCAACCTGGATAGTATATTCAAAAGCAGAGACATTACTTTGCCGACTAAGGTCCGTCTAGTCAAGGCTATGGTTTTTCCTGTGGTCATGTATGGATGTGAAAGTTGGACTGTGAAGAAAGCTGAGTGCCGAAGAATTGATGCTTTTGAAGTGTGGTGTTGGAGAAGACTCTTGAGAGTCCCTTGGACTGCAAGGAAATCCAACCAGTCCATTCTGAAGGAGATCAACCCTGGGATTTCTTTGGAAGGAATGATGCTAAAGCTGAAACTCCAGTACTTTGGCCACCTGATGCGAAGAGTTGACGCATTGGAAAAGACTCTGATGCTGGGAGGGATTGGGGGCAGGAGGAGAAGGGAACGACCGAGGATGAGATGGCTGGATGGCATCACGGCCTCGATGGATGTGAGTCTGAGTGAACTCCGGGAGATGGTGATGGACAGGGAGGCCTGGCGTGCTGCGATTCATGGGGTCGCAAAGAGTTGGACACGACTGAGCAACTGAACTGATCTCTGTTTTTCCCCACTTGTTTTTAATTGCTCTTTTCCATCTGCTGTGCTCTAGATGGAAATGATATAAGGTAGAATAGATGTGCTTGCTCAGTTGTGTCCAACTCTATGCTACCCACAGACTGTAGCCCACCAGGCTCCTTTTCCATGGGATTTCCCAGGTAAGAATACTGGAATGGTTTGCCATTTCCTCCTCTAGGGGATCTTCCTGACCCAGGGATTGAACCCATGACTCCTGTATCTCCTGCATTGGCAGGTGGATTCTTTACCACTGTGCCACTGGGGAAGCTAATGACAGGGGAGAAGTGGCAAAATTATAGCTGTATGCATGAGCAAGAGGCCAAATTTATCTCAATGAAATGTGTTAATTTTGGAGGGAAAAAAAAATCACTGGTTTGAATTCCAACTCTTATTTATTTGCTGTTTGACCTTGGGCAAATTATTTTGCATCTCTGAGCCTTAGTTGTTTTGTCACTGTAATGGAAATAATAATACATACCTTTTCTCAAAAGGCCACTGTGTGATGTGATACACACACACACACACATTCACAGAGATGCATATGTATATACATATACATATATGCCTCATATGTGACTGATAGACTATCAATATTCACTTCTGCCTCTTTTTCTAAGTTATTTAACAAAAAGGGAAAATTTTTTGGATTCATTGTGATTTAATCTATACAGAGAAGCACTTGTCCTTCTTTTGGGGATATTGGAGAAAATTTATAAAAGCATGAGAATTGAGACCTTGTGTTCACTAGGTGCAAAAAAGTCAGTGATCGTGGTGATTACCTGGGAAAATGTTCAACCCTGGCGGCTATCTTAAGTTGAAAGTCTTTGCAGCCCCCTAGTGGCTGTTGATTGTAGCGGATTCATAGTTACTAACAAATGCCTGGAGTCAGTTTGACTTTGGACAGAATTAAACAGAGAAATAAGGAAGGGCTGCGGTTGGTAATGAAAGGACCTGTGTTTTAGTCTTTTTAATATGTCACATAGAAAATTATTCTCTCACTAGTGTGCATGCCAGTGAAATATGATGAAAATCAAAACATATTTGCTCACATACTAGGAAGCTATTACCTTCATACCCTTCCCGTCCTCTTCCCTTTTCTCCCTCCTTCCCTTGCTCCACCAAGGTAGGAGCATCATTTCTTCTATAAGTCAGGTCATTCTTTGTTGCTCAGTGAGGGAGAATCAGCTCCACTGTGTGCATCAAAGATTGTAGTTTGTCTGCGATTCCAGTGAACCACTTGTTATAAACACAGCCATTATCGAGGTTCTATGATAGCTGCTCAAGAGAGATGAAGAGAGAGACTGGAGATATAGCCCTGACTTCACAGGGCTATAGAAATGGCCTGCAGTTTTGAACTGTCACTCCCAGGACTATGAACAGGAATGCCAGATCATTCTTTCTAGCTAAGTCACTTCTAGACTTCTTAGCCTGTTACTCATAGAACGGTATGATTAAGAGCAGTGGTTATGAGGCATGAGTGAGAGCTTGGGAGGCATGTGTGATCCTAGGAAAATCAGTTAAAATCTCTGCGACTCAGTTTCCTCAAAAACGAGAGTTTAAAATATTTACCTTGCAGAGAGTAAAGGAAGTAACATTTAAGCACCATTCTGAGAAAACACGGTGTGACTGAGATCTGAAATGTTTGTTGTAGCTGAATCGCAACTCTGCAAGATCGCGAGCCACTTCCACCCTTCCCCTTAACCGCCCAAAATTGCTCCCTCCGACCTCCGCACTATTTTATCCTGTGTGGATGGTGGGATCACCAGGTTCCCCAGGAATGCGTTCAAATAATGGAAGGGTCAGAGAAGACTCTGTCTGAGGGCCCTAATCCAAGCCCAGAGTTGGCAGTGTCACGCTGCCCCTCCCTTCTTCCCTCCCCTGGCCTCTAGTTTTATTACAGAACTGCTTTTCCAAAGTCGGATTCGTTTACTTGCCTTAAATGCTAAGTTAGAATACTTGATTTCAAAGGCCTCTTCCAGTCCTACTGTGTATCTAATACACGATCCTGTTCACAACAGAAGCGACATAGGGCAGGGAATCTGGCAGAGGTGGAGCTAGAAAGGGAAGAGGGGTGGAGGAAGGGTAGGGCGGGCTCTGTGCTTTTCTCAATGAAAGCGGGGAAGGGGGGTTGGGGGCGCTGCAGATTTGCATAAGAAGTCGACCTCGCCGCACCATTGGCTGGCGGGCGAGCGGGGCGGGGCGGGGCTGCGTGGGCCCAGCCGCGGTGAGGAGTTGGCTTTCGAACCCCGCCCCCGCCTCGGCCCGGCCCCCTTCTCGGCGCGCGCTCGCGGCTCCGCCAGCTGCAAGTGGCGGGCCACCAGGCAGATGCGATAGAACGGCTCCTGGGGCTGCAGCGGCAGTAGCAGCTGGCACCCTGGCTGCCGCGGCCCAGAGGGTCGCGGGGCACAGAGGCGACTTCCGGCCACCTTCTGCCCAGCCACTGAAGCCGCAGGAGCTGCCGATGAGTGAGGAAGGGGCAGCAAGATTTCGGGCTTTTGGTCCCTGAATGCTTTCACTCCGCTTCTGCCGCCGGGGCCGCTTTAGTGCCCGAAAACTCTGAGACCAGACGCGCGGGAGGATAGCAAGGACGATGTAAACTTGCGCGCCGGCGGCCTGAGCCTCTGCTCCGCAGCGCGACGGCTTGTTTCAGGTCCAGAAGTTCAGCTAGTAGTGCAGTCCAAAGACCTCCCGCTGCGGAGGGTGCGCGAGAAAACAGCTGGTGCCCTCGTTTCCCTGCTAGACGCGGAAGAGGAGCCCAGAAGAGCCGAAAGCAGCTCAGGAGGAGGCCGGGACACCAAATACCAGCTCGGAGCCACCGTTACCGGCACAAAAGTTGCAGAGGGTTGGAGGCCGCTCAAGAGTGGACAGACCACAGCTCAGGCCGCGAGGGGCAGGAGAGGACGGTACCTAATTGCCATCTCTCGTCAACCATAGTAGTCTCTCTCATTCCAAAGCGCGGCGATCAACGGACGGGGGCGCGGCATTCTGCGCGGCGCGCGAGAGGCGTAGGGTCCCAGCTGCTGAGCCCTTCGCGCTTCAGGGTCTCTTGACACGCCCCTGAGCTTCCAGCCCCGTTTTATTGAGATTCCTGCTCTCCTCCTTGCAGTTGAAGGAAAGGAAATCTAGCGCACGGACAGTCCCCCGATATCTGGTAGAAGGAGCTTGTCAGGACCAACGACTGTTAGGAACCCCTTCTCATCTGAGGGGAGCGGAGGGTAAGGCTGGATCCCGGGGAGTCGGAGCTCTAGCATAAACACATCCTTTGGCGGGATGGGAGCCATAGGGCTTCTGCGGCTGCTGATATTGCTGCTGCTTTCACCGGCAGCCTCAGGCTCCGGGACTGGGGTTGAGACCGGCCAGCGCATGGGCTCTCCGGCCATGGGGCCGGCCCTGCAGCCCCGGGAGCCGCTTAGCTACTCGCGTCTGCAGAGGAAGAGCCTGGCAGTGGACTTTGTGGTGCCCTCGCTTTTTCGCGTCTACGCCCGGGATCTGCTGCTGCCGCCGCCGTCCCCCTCGGAGTCGAGGGCTGGCCGGCTGGAGGCGCGCGGCTCGCTGGCTCTCGACTGCGCCCCACTGCTTAGGCTGGTGGGGCCACCACCCGCGGTCTCCTGGACAGCAGGCTCCAGCTCTCCCACCCCGGCTCAGGCACGGACGCTGTCCAGGGTGCTGAAGGGAGGCTCAATTCGCAAGCTTCGGCGCGCCAAGCAGCTGGTGCTGGAGCTTGGAGAGGAGGCGATCCTAGAGGGCTGCGTCGGGCCTCCAGAAGAGGCGACTGCGGGGCTGCTTCAGTTCAACCTTACTGATCTGTTCAGCTGGTGGATTCGACACGGTGAAGGGCGGCTGAGGATCCGCTTGATGCCGGAGAAGAAGGTGTCGGAAGTGGGCAGAGAGGGAAGACTGTCCGCCGCGATCCGCGCCTCCCAGCCCCGCCTTCTCTTCCAGATCTTTGGGACCGGTGAGCAGCTCCCGCTTGAGTGGTTCGGGATTTGTTGTTGTTGTAACACACATCAATTTACAGCCACTGTTAACTAACCCCGATTTCCAAATCCTCAGGCCATGGTTCTTAGCTCTTTTTCCTCCCTCAAACCTCCTTCACCAGTTAGACTATATTTACTCCTTGAACCCAGTGACTCCCCAAGGGACTCTCCCTTCCTTCTCAGCAACCAAGTCAGGGGGGAAAAAGTTTTCTGTTCTTGATAGAATGACTCTTTCTACTGACAGACACAGGGTTACAGCCAAGATTGGATGTCCTTTATTTGGGGCTCCTAGGACAGTTGAAATCCCTCTATTACTTTTGCATTCTGAGAGCTTAGTTCTAGATCTCAACTGTTACCTTTCTTCCTTTCCCTTTGTTACTCTTCCTGGCCTCCACAAATTTAGGGAATGTGATACACTTTCTCAGGGAATATAGAACTCCTTATTATTGAATCCCACCCAGCTATCCTCTTCAAATGTTGTCTTACCTAGGAATGGCCTTTTCTTCATTAATTCATTCTGCTCTCCACCTAACCCCAGTTTCTGTCCACTCACAGACTCTTGTTCTTCCTCTCAGATGTATTGGGAGAGCCCCAGAGTAACTAAGGGACAGGTGATAGGGGAATGGAAGGAGAGGTGGAGAGAGGGAGCAAAGTAGCCAAGATTATTTTCCTTTAGGGGAGTCACTCTGAAGCCAGGAAGAGACAATAGTTGATTTCCCTTTCTCTCCCTGCCTCCATTTCCTTCCCTGCAGTTCTTAGCTTGAGTATCTGTTAGCAGATCTGAATGCCTGTTTCTGGAAGGCCCATTTCTCTGCAGATCTCACTGCTGGAGACTCCTGAAATGAGGTTTATATTTCATTTACTCTCATTTTCTTCCCATATTTACTGAGTTGGGGTTGTGTATTTAGGCACTTACTTCTAACTCTTCCCATAATATCCTTTGACTGGGAAAACCAGGTGGTTTTGAATGGATGTTTCTTTTGTAAGACCATTGGGGAAAGGCTTGTGAATAAAATATAAAATGTAAATGAATGAGAAAGCATAGAAGAGAAAGCATGCCTTTTAAATGCCTACACTAATTTCATTGAGTAAAACCTGGCATCTTTTCTATCATTCCTGTTGTCAGAAATAAATGAAATTCTCATGCTCCACTGGTTACTAATGTCTCTGTATTAATTGGATGGAAAGCATTGAAAAACAGCCTAATACAGAGCTACAAGTATCTCCCATGCTTGTCCCAACACACACACACACACACACAAACACACACACTCCCACATATACCCAGTAGTCTCATGAAGGCATATTCTGAAGCTGAGGTTTCTCAGTCATTGCAGAGAAAATATACCGGTATGTGATCCCCGTGGAAAACATGGATGAATTGAGTCTGGATGCATATTTCAGCATTAGCACTAGTGGTATTGACACCTAAAATGACCCCTTTATGTTCAGTGTTGGAATTTATACTAGCCTGTGGCAAGAGACAGGATCTGATGAATTTGATAGTGTTTTCTGTGGACTGAGATACAGACCAATACTGTTGTCTCACTACAGATACTTTTGTAAAGAACAGCTGTGCTTTAATGTTGTCTTGGCTTCCATGGTTAATACATGCAACATTCTCTTTTAGTGCCTAATGTTTGTGTAATGGATATAAAAATTACTTCTCTGGGAATGCAGATTTTCTCCCACTTTCATGTCTCTGAGCATCTCTGAAACTTTCCTATTATTTCTTGTTATATAGGCAGGCCCTGGCAGTCTAGATGCTGATGATACAGGCAAAGGGGTCCTTTCTACAGCTCTGAACTTACCTATTATAAACAAGCAGGTTGCTTGAAGTTACCACTGGTGCCTCTGGAGAGTCACATACTTAATGCTTTTGAAGAATATACTCCAGTCAAACATAGATGAAGAGTTGGAGCTGCTGAGTGAGGGAGTTTCATCTAGAGATGAGTGTGCTCTCGGAGCTGCTCTGCTACTGGCTATAGGGAAGCACAGTGAACATCCCAAATCCTCCCTCAGCAACACAGTCCATTTGGCAGCAGGACAAAGCCCTTATGCATCATTTGACACATCTAGCAATGCTAGTTTTAGAAAGAGCCAGGATTCTGCCATTAAAACACTAGAAAAATTTTAGCCAAGCATTTTTCAGCAGTATTGGGATCAAATGATTATTGATGGGATCAAATAAGACACTAAGTGTAACTAGAGTCCATTTGGCAGCAGGACGAAGCCCTTATGCATCATTTGACACATCTAGCAATGCTAGTTTTAGAAAGAGCCAGGATTCTGCCATTAAAACACTAGAAAAATTTTAGCCAAGCATTTTTCAGCAGTATTGGGATCAAATGATTATTGATGGGATCAAATAAGACACTAAGTGTAACTGGATGAGCTCCCAGTGACCTCCAGAGAGACAGACAGCTTATTGAAAAGCACTTCAAGCCTTGTGGTGATCACACTTGGAATAGGCTGGACTTTTCTGCTCTGAGACATATGCTGTCTGCAGTTAGGCAGCTGGCCATGCAGGACTAGCTTCTCGCCTTATCACTGCTTCCCCAGCCTCATTTAGATACAGTCTCTACTGCAGACTTCCTGTGGAGGGACTGGGCACACCTTTCTGTGTTGTGTTTTATGTTTGGGACAATATATATTATTGTGGTTTCATTCATTTTCTTGTATCAAATTTTCTTGTATCAAAATTGAACTTTAGGTTCTCACACTTGGAACAATTAGTCACACTTGGACTAATTTTGCTGTTTATCATGTTTGAGGAAATGGATTTATTCTTTTTATATAGACTCTGACTTACAGAAAAGGCATTTAACTCTTCTGTGACATAGGATCTTCAATTAAGTGAAGAAAAATAGGCACAGCTCAGTAAATTTCTCCCTGTTTCTCCCTGAGTAACTGATGGTCTAATCTAGAGGGGAATGGTCTTGCTGGTGGGGCTGTCTGTGGGGAAGAAAGTAGAGAGGGTGGGTGTTCTGCCAACCCTTGTTTTGAGGAGCCTGGGGTAGCCCATTTGTCTCAGACTAAAGGTAGGGTACCAAACCTGAGCAGACCATGACTAGTGGTAAGAAACAGAAAAGCACCTAGTTAGAACAAAGCAATACCTTCATATCACTTGCAGTTTGGGCTGTCTGAGAGAACAAAAGGGTGTCTGAGAGACTTTATAATGCATGCCATGTTAATGGTGTTTCTTTGAGGGTTATTGTGAATTCATAAATGGGATCAACATATGAAAAGTCTGAAGTAGTTCCCCAGAACACCCATTCATTGAAAAGAGGTACAGAGAGTTACCNTTCATATCACTTGCAGTTTGGGCTGTCTGAGAGAACAAAAGGATGTCTGAGAGACTTTATAATGCATGCCATGTTAATGGTGTTTCTTTGAGGGTTATTGTGAATTCATAAATGGGATCAACATATGAAAAGTCTGAAGTAGTTCCCCAGAACACCCATTCATTGAAAAGAGGTACAGAGAGTTACTGGTGCTATACAAATGGTATACACTATCTTGGGATACCCCAAACCTCAAAAATGATGTCTGCCTGGGGGCTACCAGATTGCCCATGTAATCTGTTGTGTAAATGTCTTGACATCTTGCTTCTGCGGTCTTTTAGGCAGAAGCCTAGAGGATAATGATCTGTGGGATAAGAGGGCTTGTTTCACTGTTAATACCTGCCTTCTCATTCCAGGAAAGGAGATATATGACTTGGGACTTTATATGTACTATGGAGAGGCCTAAGCAATTTAGAGTAGGTATATACAATGTAATATTCCTGGCCCTTGACCTCACATATCTGTTAGTCCCTTCCTATTTCATTTCTGGAAAGGGCAAAGAGAGGGAAGGAAGATAGAGAGTAAATTTGAGCTCCCAGAAGGGATATCAGTTATTGGAGGTGAATTGGGAGAGTTGGAGTTAGTCCAGAGAAGAGCAGAGAGCTGATTTAAGAGTTGAATGGACTGATTTATGACAGAAGATGAAAAAAATTAAATATATATGGCTGGGCTAAGTGGTGATGAAGGGGAAGCCATGGTAACAATCTACAAATCTTTGAAGAGGGAGAGTGGCAGTGAAGGGAAAGAGTTATTTAGTGTGGCCCACAGAAGTAATAGGATGAGACTTGCAGAAGGAAACTTCAGGTTAGATATCAGGGAAACCTTATTTTCTGAAATTGATATTCCTCTGACTATGGAATGGAATTCCAAAGGAGCAAAAGAGTAAGGTGAGATGTGGGTCAGACAAGCCTCAGCATTCATAATTAATCAGTTCTATATTTTCAAATGTTGAGAAGCTGCAGAAGACAGGAGAGCTGGGGTGGAGAACAGCATCAGGAGTTGGGTTTTTTGGGATGCAGTTCTGGAGAGCCTCTGGGTTTTGATGTTACCAGGGGGAAGAGAAAATAATTGCATATGTATCTTTGAAGTTGGTGGGAAGTGCTTATAAGAACATTGTTGGTATCTTGAAAACACTATTTTGAAATTAATGAGTTTATTCTTCTTTGTCCCTAGATTAAACAGAGTGTTCTCTGGGGTTTTTGTATATTCAGTAGGGGGAGTCACACTCACCCAGCACTATGCATTAAAGATATATTTATTCATGTGTGTGGCATCAAGTAATTGGGTAAGACAAAAGGTACTTGGATCTTGAGAAGATGAGATCAGTTCTAGATTTGGTGAACTCTTACAGGCTACTGAAAACCCTTTGAAATGCTGAGAATATATACAGCTATTTGGAAAATGTGCTTCTTCTAAATCCTATTGATCCTTTCACAAATTTACAAAAGAGAAGGTTCATAGAGGTTTTATGTGGAATGTGGGAGGAGAGTAGTATTATTAATAAAAATGAAAGCTTTTATAAGGCAGTTTGTCTGTAGAAGGTAAAGAGGGACTGGCCTGTGGGTAGGAGAAAAGAAGGAGAGTTGTGTGAGCAAAAGTTGCAGCCTATTGCCACTCTCAGGATTACTGCCTGATAACACTTCATAGAAATTTGCCCAGCCTGATTTGGAAAGGATATTTTGCTTTTTAAAATAATCATTATTAATGTCCTATTACAGTTGTATGGAACTTTATAATTTATAAATCATTTTAACATTTGTCATTTTTACCAATCATACAGTAGGAAGGGCAAATATTTGCTTTATTTTGTAAGTAGAGTAATTAGAATCCAGAAGTTTGATAACATTGTTTCAAGGTCATTTAGGTAGAAATTTTTAGACCTAGAAACTTTTATTTACATGTTGAAAGGTTATGACTTGCTAAAGGATGTGTTAGAATACTGACTGGGACCACATATTCTGCCTTCAAATCAGAGCTCTTTCCACTAAGGGAATAATTGCAAGGTGCATACTACAAATAATNGAATCCAGAAGTTTGATAACATTGTTTCAAGGTCATTTAGGTAGAAATTTTTAGACCTAGAAACTTTCATTTACATGTTGAAAGGTTATGACTTGCTAAAGGATGTGTTAGAATACTGACTGGGACCACATATTCTGCCTTCAAATCAGAGCTCTTTCCACTAAGGGAATAATTGCAAGGTGCATACTACAAATAATCCAGACATGTAAATAGACAAAAAGCTTTACATTATCTTTTTCAGAAGGTCATACAATAAATATTTGGTGGGCAATAGCCTTGACTTGGAAACATTTCTTAAAATCTTTAAGGCCTGGTTTGATCATTTGAAAATGGTTATAGTAAGTAGTTCCTATCTCAAGATCATGTCCCGAATATTAAATTAGGTGATGCATGTAAATCTTAGGGCTTTCCTGATGGCTCAGTTGGTAAAGACTCTGCCTGCAAAATATTTGGTGGGCAATAGCCTTGACTTGGAAACATTTCTTAAAATCTTTAAGGCCTGGTTTGATCATTTGAAAATGGTTATAGTAAGTAGTTCCTATCTCAAGATCATGTCCCGAATATTAAATTAGGTGATGCATGTAAATCTTAGGGCTTTCCTGATGGCTCAGTTGGTAAAGACTCTGCCTGCAGTGCAGGAGACCTGGGTTCAGTCCCTGGATTGGGAAGATCCCCTGGAGGAGGGCATGGCAACCCACTCCAGTATTCTTGTCTGAAGAATCCCCATGGACAGGCGGGCTGCAGTCCATGGGGTCTCCAAGAGTCAGACACGACTGAGCGACGAAGCACAGCACATGTAAATCTTAATCCAAAACCTGAAACATCATAGACTGCTCCATCAATATGAACAATTTTATTTTTTCCTAGAAGCAGAAACACTCCAGCATCTGGTTGTGCACTCTGCAATTACAAGGGTTCCATATACATTTTAGCCTATTTTAATGGTGCCATCTGGAGTTGTGCATTCCTAGTGTGTGGCAATATGAGGCAGCCCTTGCAGCAATTGTGATACTGTGTCTTCCCCATACAACTAACTTCTGATTCCTAAGAGATGAGAGGTGAGATCCGGAGGAAATGGGGAGTGGCCAGGATGACAGTTTCTATTGTTCCATCACGGAAGAAATGTAGATGAAAAGAGGTGTTGAGGTGTGGCATTTACTTTATTCCTATCAACAATTATCCTCTTATAGGCCTTTTGACCTTGGATTCAGTCCAGAGAATCAAGTGGCATATTTACAATCCAATTCTTTTTTTTGTTTGTTTAGAAATAAACAAAGTCTTAACTTTGTGAAAGTAAGGAAACAAATGCTGAGAAAGAAAAAGGTAGAGGCATTACAGAGCAATAGTTTTCAGATGGTGGATCTTCCCTCAGAATGATCCAGGCCTTACCATGTCCATAGAAGTGCTGGACCACTGATCTCTGGCAACTCCTTTATTGTAATTAGCTGGAGCTGTGCCCTTCCTATACATTTCTAGCCTCATCATTCATTGTCAGAT
>SJYX01004050.1:0-36486 GCA_006410675.1 Oreotragus oreotragus
TTTCTCAAGAGGCAGGTCAGGTGGTCTGGTATTCCCATCTCTTTCAGAATTGTCCACAGTTGATTGTGATCCACACAGTCAAAGGCTTTGGCATAGTCAATAAAGCAGAAATAGATGTTTTTCTGGAACTCTCTGGCTTTTTCCATGATCCAGAGGATGTTGGCAATTTGATCTATGGTTCCTCTTCCTTTTCTAAAACCAGCTTGAACATCAGGAAGTTCACAGTTCACATATTGCTGAAGCCTGACCTGGAGAATTTTGAGCATTACTTTACTAGCGTGTGAGATGAGTGCAATTGTGCGGTAGTTTGAACATTCATAACTATTTAATTTTATAATTAAACAAGCTTTGCCTCGTTTGCATTTGGGCCGTATCTTTTTCTGGCTTCTCTTGCAACCTCTCTGGCCACTCTTTCTTTACCTCCTGGCAGATACTACTGATTAATTTAATTAATACTTGCTTTAGTCACTAAATTATGTTCAACTCTCCGCAACTCCATGGACTGCAGTCCGCCAGGCTCCTCTGTCCATGGGATTCTCCAGGTAAGAATACTGGAGTGGGTTGCCATTTCCTCCTCCAGGGGATCTTCTTGACCCAGGGATCGAACCTGCGTCTCTTATGTCTCCTGCATTGACACGCGGGTTCTTTACCACTAATGTCACCCGGGAAACCCATAAGTGATAATAATAGCTTCCATAAACTAAGTATGATTCATGTGCTAGGTATTTTTAGTGCTATTTAATACTGTCTAATTAAAATCAACCTGAAAATATTTAATGTTTTTCTACTCTGTTCCCGGTACTGCCCCACACTGCATGATCTCTGAATGGTCATTAATGATCAAATTCAGCAATCTTTTCTGTGGCTGTGGTGGTGAATGGAATTAAGTAGTCTCTATTCAAGTGGAATTTCTAGCCTGAGCTTCAGTGCTTCCCCTCACTCACTGTGGCCTCAACACCTCCTGATTCACACTGGTGTGAAACACACAATTATAAATAAGAAAAGAGGTATAATTATGCCAGTTGCTGTAAAGGAACGCTGCAGTCAGGAAAGACTTAGATGAAAATAACTTATGGCATGAAGGATAAGCTAGAAGTCAGCCACGGGAGTGAGGAGAGAGGTGAAAAGTGTTTTGCTTAGCTTGTTTATTTTGCAGAGGGGGTATTAAAGGCAGAGGCCCTGATGGGGAAATTAAACATGGGCTTCCCTGGTGACCCAGTGATAAAGAATCCAACTGCCAGTGTAGGAGATGTGGGTTCGATCCCTGGGAAGATCCTCTGGTGAAGGAAATAGCAATCCACCCCAGTGTTCTTGCCTGGGAAATCTCATGGACAGAGGGGCTTGGCAGGTTACAGTCCAGGGGGTTGCAAAAGAGTCTGATATGACTTAGCGACTAAACAACAAATTGAAAAAAAGAGAGAAGTTCAGAGGGAGAGCAAAGAGGGAAAATTAGGCAAGATTAGGTAGGCTCAGACCCTGGAGAAGGAAATGGCAACCCACTCCAGTGTTCTTGCCTGGAGAATCCCAGGGACAGAGAAGCCTGGTGGGCTGCCGTCTGTGGGGTCGCACAGAGTCGGACACGACTGAAGCGACTTAGCAGCAGGTAGGCTCAGAACCTCCCATTGTGCTTTGCAAAGTTCCTTACAATGCTTTATAAAGTAAAAAGCACCAAATTGCAACTAATTACATAATTCATTATTTGTATATTATTTGTCTGAAATAGGTCTTTCCCACTGTGCAGAGCTCCTTAGTGGGGTGTGCGGGAAGGGAGCAGGTGGTCATATGTTTTTAACCCATTACTTGCCGCTGCCCTGAACTCCTCCTATAGGCCGATTTCATTTTAAGTAAAATCCTGCTTTCTTGACAGACATTAATCCATGAACCCAACACTTGATTTGCTTACTGAGTTGGTAATATTATATCCATTCTTTTACTCGCTGGTCTTGGGTGAACATGCCTGTGTGCCAAGCAATTAGGAAATCATAACAGGTTCCTTGTGTACTTATGCTTGTCCCAGACTTAAAGAGTAGGCCTAATGGAGACCCAAGATCTCATCTATAAAGCAGAGGACAACTGTTCCAAAACACTGAATTTCAAGGTATCAGGTGATATATATATATATATATATTTTTTTATTTTTATTTTTTTTGCTGTAGTTTAATCATTCCTGTATTTCAAAACCTGCTTCTGTTTTCCTCTCCTCAGCCCATCTGCCAGGCAGCCTATCAGAATGACCTGGGTCAAGTGTGGCGGTGGGTGAGGGAAGACGGCAGCTATATCAACATCCAAGACAGCTTTAATGGAGACACCCCCTTGATCTGTGCTTGCAGGCGGGGGCACATGAGAATCATTTCCTTCCTTCTGAGAAGAAATGCTGATGTGAATCTCAAAAACCAGGTGAGGCTGTGACTGCGGTAATGCCTTTCCCCTTGGCCCAGTGGAAGCAGTGGACGCTGTTTGCTTGCTGTTTGCAGTTCTTCATATCAACAAAGATTTTTTTGGCCTTACTTTAGCGAGACTGACACTTACTGAGGCCATGTTATCAGGCTAAAAAGCAAAATAAAGCATAGTTCCATGAGCAGGCATATTTTGTGGGTTTTGTGGCAATTATGTCCTTGCATTTATGAAAAAACAAAACAAAACAGGAATGGTTCACTCATTTGTCTGCCAAGAGCGTCTTCCTTTCTTTTCTTCCTTCTCCTCCTCTCCAGGCTTATCTTTGCCCTCCTTTCCCTGCACATCTTCCTCACTATTACAAAAGTAACTGGCAAGAGTCCCTGGAAAACAAGTATTGACCTGGTGCTGCTATTTAATTAGTTAGACTTTTGTCTACTATGTCAGTGTTCTGATCTCCAGAAGATTCTATACTTTGCTAGAATTTCAGCAAGAAATTTGCAAAGAATTTCAGTAAGAAATTTGCAAAGAACAAATATGAGGCTACTTGAAACCAGACAGGAGATGCTGTGAACATCCTTTCAGAACCTGATGGGAATGTCTAGTTCTGGCATCACAGTAAAGCCGACACTTAAAGGACACTGAGTAAACATAAAAAGTCACTCTTTGTAATAATTGTGGATGCCCAGTACCCACTCAAGTACATTCAATGACAGAAAATAGCCCATAAGGCCCCACCTGCCCCTTCCAAGCCACTTCAAAGTTCACGCTTGGAGTAATAATATATTATCAGAAAATGGATCACTGCTGGACTTTCTTGTTTGTGCTTCCTAATTTTTGTGTTGTTGGGTTTAAAAGCAAGTCACAGCTGGGCTGAATCTAACAGAGTGTGACATGATTGCTCCAGCACCCAGCTGAGGAACCAGGTGGGTGGCCTTGTGGTGAGAGGGGGTGGCCAAGACAGGTGTGTTTGGGTTCATGCCCTCTCAGGAGGCTTGGTGGTTAGGAAGCTGAGAGAGGGAGATGTTTGTCAGCACCAGGACGGGCTGAGAAGCCAGCTTAGCTCTGGCAGAGAACCTGAGTCAGCCTGCTCATGGAGATCATGGAAAGGACTTCAGTGGATACTTAAGTAGAGATTTTATGAGAAGTGGTATTTGGTTTGCAATTTAAAAAATATTTTTAATGTTTTTATAAAGGTTTAATCTGTTACATTTTCCCCTATTATTAGTTCTTATACGTTAATAATTTGAATTGGTGTTTTCTCATTTCTTAGGTCTATGAACTGCCTTCAGGAAGTTCTCCTAACCTAGGAGTTAGGAATAAGAACTCCTAACTGGAGTCCTTAAAAACAAACAAACAAAAAGCTCTAGTGTGTACCACTGATGGTTAAGGAAGGATGGTGGTGGTAGCTTAGCTGCTAAGTCGTGTCTGACTCTTGTGATCGCATGGACTGTGGCCTGCCAGGCTTCTCTGTCCTTGGGGATTTTCCAGACAAGAATGCTAGAGTGGGTTGCCATGCCCTCCTTCAGGGAATCTTCCTGACTCAGGAATCAAACCCAAGCCTCAAACCTGCATCTCCTGCATTGCAGTTGAATTCTTTATTGCTGAGCCACCAGGGAAGCCCAGATTAAGGACTGACTATAGATTTTCATACTAAATTCAGTCCTTTTTTAATATCGCAATGTATTCCCCCCCCTAAACAGAGTGTGATAATCCATCTTTTGATAATTTGTAAAATGTACATTTTCTTTACCATCTTCTTCTGTGGCCCAGCTTTTCCTTTACACTGTACTGTGTTCAATATTCTGGTCAATGGAAAACGGAGTTTATTTGTTAGATGTACTCTTCAGAAAAGGGTGCCATGGGAAACCACAAAACTAAAAATCACAGACTAAATTTTTTGATATTAGAATTAAAAAATCTGAATTTTGGAAAAGCGTTTTATTAATAAAGAGTCCTTTTATGATTTTTTAGAAACACAGAACCTGCTTGCATTATGCCGTGAAGAGAAGATTTACCTTCTTTGATTATCTACTCATTACCCTTTTAATGCCTGTCCTGCTTATTGGGTATTTCCTCATGGTGAGTACAATGCTCGTGAGATAAGTGAGTAAGAGACCATCAGCATGAGTCATTAAGTTTCGCTGCACTGGTGAGATGTAAATAAATGGTAACAAAAATAAGCTCTTGGTTTGTATTCTATAAATGGCATTACCAACATATGTGCAATGCTATGATTGAAGTAAAGCAAGAAGAAAGGGACCCAGGTCAATCAATCAATGATAAAATAATCTATGCAATGTTTATTTGGAAAAATAAATTAATTTTGATTACAAATCTTCTGAAGGAAAAACAAAAATTCTAAATATTAAAAAATCCCCTCCCTACTGTTGATTTTCTCTTTCTCTCTCTCTCTCTCTCTTTTTTTTTTTTTTGTAAGGAGAGTGTAAGTCTGTACGTATCTATCTGAGTTTCTGACTTTTAGGACCCACCCTGGTGTGAATTAAAAAACAGATCCCAGGAGTTTTGCCCCAGAAGCTGACAAACATAAGCGATCTTTACAGATAATTTGAAGCCCACCTATCCNTCTGAGTTTCTGACTTTTAGGACCCACCCTGGTGTGAATTAAAAAACAGATCCCAGGAGTTTTGCCCCAGAAGCTGACAAACATAAGCGATCTTTACAGATAATTTGAAGCCCACCTATCCCCTTGGTAGATTTATTCATGCTTGAAGGGATCGTTGGAGTGCAGTAATCTGCTTGGATAAAGAAAGATGCAGTTGGTATATGAATACAGTCCTATTATGAGTAGAGAATGAAGCTTGAGTTTTTTTTTTCCCAAATAGAACGACAGACTTGCACTGACTCACTTTTTCCCATCTGGTTCTTCTTTTGGCAAGTTCCACGTTTGAGAGATGACTCAACATATATGCAGTTTATTTCAGTTAAGTGACCAACTCCCTTCCCTTCTTGCTAATAGACTACGGCTGTTATTTATTCTCGTCAACGAAAGCTCCAGAACAAAGTCTGCCAGTAGGCAATGTGATTATCTCCTTAAGTAATTAAATGTTATAAATTTTGAAGAACTATAATTAAATATGGTAACATTGGTTCTGATGCTTGGATTTATGAGAGGGAAAACTATAATTCATTGACAAACATATAATCTGTTTATACTCTCAAAAAGTTCTTTAAAATGTATATTTAGTCCACAGCATTTGAATATTTGTAGTTTTGGTGTGTGTGTAGGGGGCGGAATCTGCCATTCACTTCCAAGCCTTTTTAGAGATTATAAAGAAAAAGTCTCAACTATAATTGGTCAGGCTGTTTCTGAATTTGTTGACACACAAACTTGCTCTCTAAAACAGTACAATGTTTAAAGCTGGAGCCTGGGCAAAAAAGATGAATTACAGTGAATAAGTCAGCTCTGATTGTATATGTGTTATATTAATTCATGGGGCCTGAAGTTGTAGATATAATGGTCATCTGAGGTAAATTCACCCATTCCAGTCCATTTTAGTTCACTGATTCCTTGAATGTTGACGTTCACTCTTGCCATCTCTTGTTTGACCACTTCCAATTTGCCTTGATTCATGGACCTGACATTTCAGGTTCTTATGCAATATTGCTCTTTACAGCATTGGACCTTGCTTCCATCACTGGTCACATCCACAGCTGGGTATTGTTTTTGCTTTGGCTCCATCCCTTCATTCTTTCTGGAGTTATTTCTCCACTGANTGTTTGACCACTTCCAATTTGCCTTGATTCATGGACCTGACATTTCAGGTTCTTATGCAATATTGCTCTTTACAGCATTGGACCTTGCTTCCATCACTGGTCACATCCACAGCTGGGTATTGTTTTTGCTTTGGCTCCATCCCTTCATTCTTTCTGGAGTTATTTCTCCACTGATCTCCAGTAGCATATTGGGCACCTACTGACCTGGGGAGTTTCCTTTTCAGTATCCTATCTTTTTGCCTTTTCATACTGTTCGTGGAGTTCTCAAGGCAAGAAAACTGAAGTGGTTTGCCATTCCCTTCTCCAGTGGACCACATTCTGTCAGACCTCTCCACCATGACCCTCCTTTCTTGGGTGGCCCGTCTTGGGTGGCCCACATGGCATGGCTTAGTTTCATTGGGTTAGACAAGCTTGTGGTCTGTGTGATCAGACTGGCTAGTTCTCTGTGATTATGGTTTCAGTGTGTCTGCCCTCTGATGCATATTGAAAAGCAGTGATATTACTTTGCCAACAAAGGTCTGTTTAGTTAAGGCTATGGTTTTTCCAGTGGTCATGTATGGATGTGAGAGTTGGACTGTGAAGAAACCTGAGTGCCGAAGAACTGATGTTTTTGAACTGTGGTGTTGGAGAAGACTCTTGAGAGTCCCTTGGACTGCAAAGAGATCCAACCAGTCCATCCTAAAGGAGATCAGTGTTCTTTGGAAGGACTGATGCTGAAGCTGAAACTCCAATACTTTGGCCACCTGATGCGAAGAGTTGACTCATTGGAAAAGACCCTGATGCTGGGAGGGATTGGGGGCAGGAGGAGACGGGGATGACAGAGGATGAGATGGCTGGATGGCATCACCAACTCGATGGACATGAGTTTGAGTAAACTCCGGGAGTTGGTGATGGACAGGGAGGCCTGGCGTGCTGTGATTCATGGGGTCACAAAGAGTCGGACATGACTGAGCGACTGAACTGAACTGAAGCTGTAAATTTGTGATGCATAAGGAATACATGGCATGAGAGGAAATAATCTGGGAAGGGATCAGAAAGGACTGTGTTACATTAGAGGACAGGAGGAGAAAGGCAGATAGTGAGGTGGGAGGGAACTGCAAAGGGAAGACAGCTGGATGGAGCTTCCTAAATGATAAAGGGGCTTAACTCCAGGACACGCCCATTGATTAGGGACAGCCATGCTCCCTACCCAGTGGAATGGTGGGGGATGCTCAAAGTGTCCCCCCAAATCTCAGAAAACTAGGCAGGAAAGGTGGATTTCTGAGGAGCCTAGTTAATTTCATTCATGTTTTCAATCATACACCACATAATTATAAACCTTTTATGTGCCAGACACTGTACTGGGTATTAGCAATACAATGATGCACCAAACAGGTTTGGGCCTTGTCCTCATGAGAGTTAGAAGGTAGTGAAGAATGAGTCACTCAATCCAACAGTGAAAGAAACTTATGAAATTCTCATGAGGTAGTTGGTACACAGAGGTGGTCAATGGAGAGGGATGTTGCCTGGACAGGTAGGTCAGAGAAAGCCTGCTGGAGGAAGAGGGGCATAGGGTGAGATATTTACCAGGCAAAGAAGGAAGAGAGGAGGCTTCTAGGCAGAAGAAACAGTGCAACTCTTCTATGGCACAGTGGAGCCTGTGGGGATGAAAGACTAACAGAGGCCAATGTGGCTGGAGCAAGGTGAGCCAGGGGGTGTGGCTGAGATGGCTGAGGCCATAAGTGGAGGGCAGAATGCATGGGGATTGCCACAGGCTGAAGATTTTGCTTTTGTCCCCAGAGCAATGGGATGTTATAGAAAGGTTTTGAGTGAGGAAAGGGAAGACAGGTCACTGGACTCTAACCTCAGTAGCATTTGGCGGGTCTGGTGTGGCTCCCTAGAGTTTGCATTTCTAGGTCCCCACATGCTGATGCTGCTACTCCGGGATTACACGCTGACAACCATGGCTTTCCCTAGTTGTTATGGGAGGGCAAGGGGGAGGGAGGTGGGGGGGAATTTAAGAATGGTACATAGATGCAGGGGGATGTTGGGATTAAAATAAAGCCTATTGATGGGAATATTCCAGATTTAAGATGGAGACCATGTTTGTAAATAACCCTCTTTGGTTCTTGTGCTTGCTGTTGTAACAGGTGTCAAAGACGAAGCAGAATGAGGCTCTTGTACGAATGCTGCTTAATGCTGGTGTCGAAGTTAATGCCATAGACTGTGTAAGCTTATATTTTTAGTCACTTTGAAATAACATGCAAAATGGTATTTATGGGTAGTATGCTGCTAAGTCACTTCAGTAGTGTCTGACTCTGTGCGACCCCAGAGACGGCAGCCCACCAGGCTCCCCCGTCCCTGGAATTCTCCAGGCAAGAACACTGGAGTGGGTTGCTATTTCCTTCTCCAGTGCATGAAAGTGAAACGTGAAAGTGAAGTCGCTCAGTCGTGTCTGACTCTTAGTGACCCCATGGACTCCAGCCCACCAGGCTCCTCTGTCCGCGGGATTTTCCAGGCAAGAGTACTGGAGTGGGGTGCCATTGCCTTCTCCGTATGGGTAGTATACTTGTCTCAGAGTCAGACATGACTTAGCAACTAAACAGCAACAATGCTTGTCATCTATAAAGTTGCTTGTTTTTTATTTTGTGAAACACTTGAACATTTAGCTGCTCCTTCCTCCTTTCTTGCCTTTCTTCTTCCCGCCCTCCTCCTTTGCCTCACTCCCTCCTGCCCTCCTTTTTCTTCTTCCTTTTGACTGTGTCAGGCAACCTTCAGATTGCCACTGAACTCACGGGATTAATACTTTTATTGAATATAGGACATTTTTAAGAGAACTGCTCCACCAGTAGTGGGAAGGTAATAAGAATGGAGGCTCTGATTACAAAATTCCATTCTCAGCAGTTAAGCTGGGATGCCAATGCCTGTGCATAAACCTTGCCAGTTTTTACGTATGAGGGTTGTGGCAAGTTTTAAACTTACCTGACTCTTGGGTTTCCTCATCTGTAAGATGGGGACATCACTAGTTCTTACAAGGCTCATCATGTGAGGCACTGAGCAGAGTGACTGGCACACAGTAAGTGCTCAATGAATCCTGACAACTTTTGCAGCCAAAACCCCAACCCACTGGTGAGAAGGTCCCCAACTGCAAACTAAGGAAAAATAAGGGCAAAGGTCAAAGAGAAATCCAAAGGACAGTAAAAACAGTGATAACAGAAGCAGTGTAAGCTACTTTCTTCCTGTTTAAATATGAGATTTTGTATTCACCTTCTGCCCCATACCCTTGTACTCTTCTTCTCTTGCATGATAATATAGGGATCAGAAGTTTGCTGGCATGGGATTTTGCTTATATTAGTACAATGAAACTTTGATCCCCAGTTCTTTATTGAAAGGGCATGCAAGTTGAAATTTGATCCTATGAAAACCGATATTCTTAGGTTTTCTTTATGATCCATGCTGTGTACATCCATGCTGCGTATTTTATGCTGTGTACATCTGTGTGTGCATGTTTATTACCATTTTTCTGTGATAGAGAAAATGTCCCCACCCCTGTTTGCATTATTGTAATTTTAGTTTTGGTTATATTGGTATTATTTAAATGGAGGTAACACACTCTGTGTGTGTGAGAGAGAGAGAGAGAGAAAGAGAGAGAGGGAGAAAGAGAGAGAGATATATAGGAGGAGAATGCCCAAAAGAATACATTTATGAAATGAATGTTTTCCCTTTTATTTAGGGTAGTGTTACTTGTACAACTAAAAATATGTAAAGCACATGTAATGTCTTGAAAGATCATTTCATTCAGGGCTTCTTAGTTTCTAAATTAGTAGCTGATGATTTTCAAGTTGCTACACCAAGGATGTATATAAATGAATCAACAGAGAATGTATCCATTAAAAAAAAGTGTTCATAATAATAATAATTGCCAACTTAATTTCCCTTAAAAAAGGTTTAAATCTTTGCCTATGACTGAAATTTCCCTAGGACATTTTTCTCATTATCTATGTCTCTCTCCATCTCTAGATAGAAAAATCACATTTCTGCATACACACAAGCACATACATGCAGACACTCTTTCCTCACTATTTTTCAAAAACCATCTGAATATTAAGGTCCATTTTCCAAATCTAACTAATGGTAGTATACTGCATTTTTAGGTGCTTAGATCCTATTTATTTCATATGGAAAAACTCAGATCCAGATCTTCCTTTAACATGTTATCATTTAATAAAAAATAAGTGATTGCAGCATTATTTTCTATGATCTTAGAGGAATTTCTGGGGAATAAGATCCAGAGTCAATTTTATTAGTCTTGACAGTCAAGCATACTATTTCTTCACTTCTTGAATATTATTATTCAAAATCATAGTTATTTGGTTGCTTTTTAAAAGACAAAATTTTGGGCACGAATATCTCAGCTATAAATTTCCTTTGACTGTCAGCTAGTGTTTTAAATTAGACCCATCTAGTAGATCTGCTATTGTATAATACATGATATAAGCTACAATAAAGCAAGGATGGGCAATGACTACGTGGACCAGCACTGATCTCATAGGTGTGCTATAACATCTGAGCACCAGCAACCTTCTTCAGACTAGAAGGGTTTTGATTATGAACCATAAAGGATGATATTTGTAAACACTTGGGAACTCTTTAAGAAAAAAGATGGTAACATAATCAAGGTGGCGATTGTCCAGAATTGTAGAAAGAAACCTTAGGATAGTTCAGCATCAGCCTTTTATAAGTGGAATGTGTTTAGTCTGGAACAGAAAACAAGAAGGGAAGATATGGATGACTTACAGGATGTGGATAATATACACACCGAGGCAGAACAGACGTTTTGAGCACAAGAAATGTAATTGCATGTGGACGGTTTGCAGACTGTTGGTTTGGCTTAGTTGTACAAGACAAAATATGAAAAGTACGTGCTAAAGAAGCCACAGGTACAGGGTGTAAGGGTTCTGATGGATCCGTTGCATTGTCGGTGTTTTGTTTTTCAGTATGGCTGCACTGCGCTACACTATGCCTGTGAAATGAAAAACCAGACTCTCATTCCTCTGCTCCTTGAAGCCCATGCAAACCCCATGATAAAGAATAAGGTAAGGATCTGTGGACCACGGTTTGAGGTCCTTCCAACAGCATCACCTTCTAACGTTGGCCTTGTGTTGACAGAAATAAATTGCCCCTCAAGTTGTTAATAGCAAATTATTAAGGAATCAAGTTATCCCATTAAAGTTAGAACCCAGTGACATTCAAAGCCCTTGACAAGCCTGTGAGTCAGTCACACTAAACTGTTTACTAGATCTTTTGCATTGACATTTGACCTTCTTGGCGATAACTACAGTTTCCTTTTCTTCTCAGCATGGTGAGACTTCCCTGGATATTGCACAGAGATTAAAATTTTCCCAGATTGAATTAATGCTAAGGAAAGCATCATAATCTTTGTGATCTCATATGAAGAAGTAAGGCCTGGATTGTGTCTCAATCTTGGACTATGGGTCTGTAGACCACTCACTCTGGAGACCCCCGTGGTATGGGAATAAGGTTGGTTGCCATGGGTAACATTTTTGAAGAGCTTTGTATTTCTAATATCTTTTGCTCAGTGGAGTTCATTGTGGTCACAATCCTTCTCGGGGAGACATTAAAAATGTTGGACTCTCCACATCAGTCAAAAAAAGTTGATGTTTCAAAGTCAATCTCTCCTGAAGGAAAGGATCAGTGTTCTCTCTTTTCGGTTGCACTGCTCTTATAAAGAGGCTGTCCCTTCCGTATCCTGCCCCAAGAGACAAACTGTTCTTCTGAGGCTCCTTTGAGTAATAAGACGAAGAATCAAGCATATATATTCGTACAGAATGGTATATGTATGTGTGTAGGTTTAGAAATTTATATGTAAATATTCCAGCTTCAACAAAATCATGTATCAGTTGTCAACCACAGATATTGGCAAATGCTTCAAGTCAGCTTGTTTTTCCCTTACAAAGAGCCAGTGTACCAGCTCATCTCGAGAAGTTTTGTTATCAGTTTACAAATTAGAGCCGTCTTGATTTCAAACATGATTGTGTGACTATCAAGTTGTTTGTTCAAAAATATTTTTATGATTCTCTTGTGAATGCAGGGCAGTTACCAACCTTGTTAGTGTAATTTTTATTGATAAAATAAAAATATTGTAAATTATTTGAATAAGAGAATTCTTTACAAGAAAGAAGTATGTGATGAGGTGGTGTCTGGATTAAACATCTAGAAGAGAGATAGTGAACACTGAAATATCTGTCTCAAGTTCTTTGTCAGTGAGACAGAACAGAAATAAGCACATTTAAAAATAACTGAATTTTGCAAAGCAAGACTGCATCTTGATTATTTTTAGCCATGGACTACACAGTGTGTAGTAACAAATGCAGTCTAAGAATGAAAGATTTACCATCTCCAAACAGAACAAAGGTCTAATAAAAAACATAAAATCCAGGAAAATTTATTGAACTCTCCACAGTACCTTGGAGAAGGCAATGGCACCCCATTCCAGTATTCTTGCCTGGAAAGTCCCATGGACGGAGGAGGAAGGCTGCAGTCCATGGGGTCGTGGAGAGTGACTTCACTTTCAATTTTCACTTTCCACTTTCATGCATTGGAGAAGGAAATGGCAACCCACTCCAGTGTTCTTGCCTGGAGAATCCCAGGGACGGGGGTGCCTGGTGGGCTGCCAGCTATGGGGTCGCACAGGGTTGGACACAACTGAAGCGACTTAGCAGCAGCAGCAGCCACAGTACCTTAAACACATACTTTTTGAGGGAAGTAGTTGTGTGTAGATATAGATTCTGAAGACCTTAAATGTCTCTTACTACATTATCTAAGATCCATTCACATTGAACTGAGTTATAAGGTGACTCTGAAGATTTAAAAACAAAAAAGTGAAACTTCCAAGAAATTGCCAGTATGCCTTCGGTTTGGTGTCAGACTTCTGCAAAATCACCATACCATGTAATTCATAACTGTTGTCTTTGAAACTGTGTGAAAACTGAACAATTTTCTAAAGAAAGAAATCCAGATTTATAAACGAGTTACTTTGCCAACAAAAGTCCATCTAGTCAAGGCTATGGTTTTTCCAGTATTCATGTATGGATGTGAGAGTTGGCTTATACAGAAAGCTGAGTGCCGAAGAATGATACTTTTGAACTGTGGTGTTGGAGAAGACTCTTGAGAGTCCCTTGGACTGCAAGGAGATCCAACCAGTCCATCCTAAAGGAAATCGGTCCTGAATATTCATTGGAAGGACTGATGTTGAAGCTGAAACTCCAACACTTTGGCCATCTCATGTGAAGAACTGACTCACTTGAAAAGACTCTGATGCTGGGAAAGATTGAGGGCAGGAGGAGAAGGGGACGACAGAGGATGAGATGGTTGGATGGCATCACTGACTCAATGGACATGAGTTTGAGTAAACTCCAGGAACTGGCAATGGACAAGGAGGCCTGGTGTGCTGCAGTCCATGCGGTTGCAGAGTCGGACATAACTGAGCAACTGAACTGAACTGAACTGAACTGGGTATGATTGTCTAGTAACAGTACCTCTGTTAAGATCAAAACATAGTGTATTATGTTCATGATATTTTAAAAACTTTCTTCCTGGTGTTTAATTTTTGAAGGCAGAAAACTGGGCTGGACATTTGTAGCCAGTAGGTCTCCTAGCAACAACCTGTAAATTATCAAAGAAGCTTGAGCTAGAACCTAGGCACTGAAATAGACATGCATGCTTTATTGGAAAAACTCATAAATATCCTAGAAGATAATCTTCTTTGACTCTCAGCTATGAATCTTGGCCTTTTCATCTATACTGTACATTGATTTTTCTTTTTTGGTTAAAGCAACTTGGCTTCCTGAGGTAGTGTTATGTCTCTGTAGCAATAAGGTAAAAATATCTAGCTTGTTTTTTCAAATTCAGCAACCATCTGGAGATTCAAGACCTCTGACTCTAATTCATCATTTTGCTTTATTGCTCCAAAAATATGGCTCATAGACAAGAATAAAAGTTTTAAGTTTTAGGAAAGTTTATTTGAATGACATAAAGAATGACTAGATAACTTCGAGCTGTCAGCTAAAACCTACCTTTCAAGATGGCAGACTACACAATAGTACATGAAAACTGTGTTCACCCAATGAGTAGTTCAATTAACTGAAAAAATTAAATGTCAGTTTTAGCCTCAAATGCAAAAAATCTGAAGGAATGAATACAATCTTAACCCTAATCTCTGCCCTCCCTTTTACTAATATGGTGGGTTTCCAATGCTGAAAATCTTTATTATCTTTCATTCTTGGCCCCATCATTCATGAGGTTTTTCCCAAGACTAGTTAGTAGCAGATGCTTCACAAGCTTACACTGATAGCTCCCCAGGAAAGGGAACTTCTTCCTGTTTCATCAGATGTATGATTTCATTGTACATACGGTGAGGAGCATCCAGACCCCAGATGAAATCCATGTGAGCCCATTCAGGAATGTGTTTGTGGTAGATGAGGTTGGTCACCTGGGAGAGCAGTGTTCTCCCGTCATCCGGATTTGAAAGCCAGTCATGACCTCCCGTCCAGATTGCTGTGGGGACCGCCATGTCTCTAACTCTGTACCTTACAGGAGTTGGCTGGAGAAAAGAAATCGTTTTTAACTATACAACATTTGGACTTCCAAACTCATAATCTACTTTTCTAATAAACACAGTAAATGTGCTCTGTGTTGTGATGAAATGTGCATGGGCACTGGAGCCATACAAAACTGCATTAAGAGTTTCCATTCCAGCTTCTGCTTAACCTCATTTAACTTCGGTTTCTTCATCTGCAAAACGTGGATGATGCCTGGAACAATTTACCAAGTTAAATGAGAAAACATCTCAATTGCCTAGCTACCTTTGGCATTGCATGTTCAATTCTTTCCCTTCCTATTAGTAAATATTTAATATACAAATTGCCTTTAAAAGATAATACTCCTGTTTTTTTCTCAAAGATAATTTCACAACATTTCATGAGGTCAATTGAAGAGATTCTACAGAGAAAGGCAAGAGGAGGGAACCTTCTGAGACAGACTTGGCTGTTCGCAGGGGTTTTCTGCCCTGTGTCTCCAGAAACATGGAGAAGCCAATGGCACTGAAACTTAGGGAGTTTGAACCTAGAAGTGGTGAGAATTAGATCCCTGCTCTAGTCGCCCATCACCCAGAGAAAGGATATCTAGGATTCCTAGTTCTTGAGATCTTCTCTTATTCAAACAGAACTACCAGATCAGTTTGGCTGGCTGAGAGCCCTTGATGTTAATAAACACCGAGAACTTTCAATAGAAATGTCCATGCCCACTTTTCAGAAAATCCACCCTGGACCCAGAACTCCAATCCTGGGAGTCTTTATTTCTCTTTGTGGCTTTTAAGAATTTGAAGGTACAGCATCTGATACTGTGAGTTATAATAAGACATACGTGTATGGTCTTCATCCACATTTGAGGTAAGATTCACTTTTATAGAGTAACTAAATGTGAAAGGTTGGAATAGTCTATGGAACATATAATATGTTTTTCTCATCTAACAGGTGAAAAGATTGAACGGAATGTCAGGACTGGCTCTAAGGCTGTCTGCTTATATGATATCTTTTTGTGCAATAATACCTTTTGGTATGTGTATTTTTCTTTCCATGACATTTTCTGTCATCTATTTTGCATGCTTCACTTTCTAACTCATGACCTTAAATATTGATTAATTAAATCTACCTTGGAACTGGTATGCTTTCTCTAAAGATATATTTTAGGAAACAAGAAGGATCTAAAAATATATAGCTGATACTCGTGATTGAGAGTTTGCTCTTCAGTGGCACTGTGATGCTCTCTCCAGTTTCTTAGACTTTTATATCTAGACTGTTATAGAAAAGTTGATGCTAAGTATGATGTGAGACTCTCAAAGATTCACCTGTGTGTGTATTCTGCTCCCTCCAGCTTTATGTTTGCGTGGTCAATATCTGTTTACATTCATATACAAGCTAACCAATAAACTTCAGTGAAGATTTTATGCTCAGAAAAGTTTGATGCCCATTACTTTTACTTTGACCACACACACATTTTCTTGGGTAATATTTTTTCATGTTTTTCACTTGCAGATTACAGATTCATTAAAAGTGTAACCAGGGAGAATTCTTAAAAGTTACGTCGTCCACTAATTTTCGTTTTAAAGAGAAACAGATTGAGGCCTGAAGAATCAAAGCAGTCTAGCCATCATGACACAACTTTGTAGGGCAGAGGCCCAACGAATGCAGTAATTCTCACTTGTTATTAATACTCCTTTTACTGTACCATGAACCAACCTCGCTCCTGCCATCATCATTTTTTTTCTGTTGTCATTGTTGTTTTTAAATCTTGAAAGATCTTTCTAGCAGCCACCAGACTATACCCTTCCCTTCACTGTGTACCCAGTCTTGCTCCTAAGAGGCCCAGTCCCTTGTTCACAGAGGCAGCATCACCAGAAAAGTTCTCCTAAGCATGATAACAGTTTTTTTTTTAACCTCTAAAAGTCTCTTGTCAAAGCTTTAAACGTTCTCATTCTTAAATGAAGTTGAACCAGAACTAATTACTTTCTACTTGAATTCTTTAAGAATTTATTTTATGCCATGCACATAGTTGACTGATAATGTCGTGTTAATTTCTGCTACACAGCAAAGTGATTCAGATATATATTCTTTTTCATTTTCTTTTCAGTTATATTCACCAGATGTTGAATAAAGTCCTCTGTGCTATACAGTAGGACGCTGTTGTTTGTCTATCCTCTATATAATAGTTTGCATTTGCTAATCCCAAACTTCAGGTCAATCCCTCTCCTAACCGCTCCGCCCTGGCAACCACAAATCTCTTTGTGGTTGTTTTCTTTGTCTGTAGGTCTGTTTTATAGATAAGTTCATTCGTGTCATATTTTAGATGCCACATATACGTGATAACATCTGGTATTTTTCTTTCTTTTTCTGACATACTTCACTTAGTGTGATAATCTCTGGGTCCATCCATATTGCTGCAAGTGGCATTATTTAATTCTTTTTTCTATGGCTGAGTAGTATTCTATTCCAGAGAAGGCAATGGCACCCCACTCCAGTACTCTTTCCTGGAAAATCCCATGGACGGAGGAGCCTGGTAGGCTATAGTCCATGGGGTCACGAAGAGTCGGACACGACTGAATGACTTCCCTTTCATTTTTCACTTTCATGCATTGGAGAAGGAAATGGCAACCCACTCCAGTGTTCTTGCCTGGAGAACCCCAGGGACAGGGGAGCCTGGTGGGCTGCCATCTATGGGGTCACACAGAGTTGGACACGACCGAAGTGACTTAGCAGCAGTATTCTATTCTACTTGATTTCTTGTACTTTATTTCCATTTCTAGAATAAACTGCCAGGATAACTTTTCTCTCATGCATTTCAAAAGGATATATTTTCAGCAGATGGTATTTGATTTTCTTACCTGATTTCCTTTTTCCAGATTTTTGGACTCACTGCCCCAGTCAAATGCCTGGAGTTCCCCAGAATTCATTGCCTAAAAGGAAACAAAAATTTAGATGGCATTCAAATGTGTTAAGGGATAAAGGTGGGAGGAGGGGTGAAAACATGCGGCCAAGTCTGCAGTTATGAGGGAAGCAGAGAACAAAGCCTGAAGCTGCTTTCCATTCGACTTTAGGATGATCTTCAGGAGACTGTAAAGACAAGAATAAGGTCCCTCAGGAAGAAAAGTGTGCTATAGCACTTGACTACCATATTATACAACCCCGGGAAGTGTATTCCCATCATAGTCTATGTAGGTGGATATCCTGCAGAAACCTACAGTGGGAGAGTACCCCCTACAGTTGTGCAATGTAGTGACTCTGGAAGAAGATGACCAACACTTAATCCAGTTTAGAATTCTTTGATTTTGATGATAAAATGCCTCTCCCTACTCTTCTCTCTCTCTTTCTCCCACTCTCACACATGTCTACTAAAATATAACAATGACCTTTGAAGAACAATTTGACTAGGTTCTAAATTAGAAAAATGGGCAGTATCAATATTTATGATTTATTAATGTCATCATCACTATTATAACTTTTTGTTGAGTTAAAAGTCTTTCATTTTTAAAAAACAAAGTAGTATTTTTAGTATATATGTATACACATTAGTCGCTCAGTCATGTCGGACTCTTAGAGTCCACCAGGTTCCTCTTCCATGGAATTCTCCAGGCAAGAATACTGGAGTGGGTGGCATTCCCTTCTCCGGGGGTATTTTTTTAACAGGTGAGAATCTAAGGTTAGTGAGGTTCTAACTCTGTCCTATGTGCATTTTTATTCCTACAGCTGATTGGGGTCACTCTATAATATCATCTATAATGAGCAATGTTAGTTCTGTTGCGTCTTCACATGTGAAAGAATAATTAACAGTCTCATTGTTCCTTGAACCAATGCCGAATAAACTCACCACACTGTGCCTAAAGATAGTTCCTGTGACTGTTAATCAGGACATTCCTTCCTTGGCTACAGGTGAAATCTGCAGCACAAAGGACTTCCCTGGAAACCTCTTTGGGGAATTAGACCTGCGTTTACATTTTTTTTCCTACTTGACCATGCCATCCTGCTGGAAAAGCCTATCTCCAGTCTCATCTTTGAGATGGCTAGGGACTGAAAAGGTCTCACCTGGACCATCGGAATTCACATTTTCAGAAGTCTACTAAAGATGTCCTAGGGCCAATCCTTGCCTCCCATATCTTGAAAAGTTTCAATGTTCTAGATCAAACTCACAGTTGAAATAGTGTTGATAGAATCATGTGTCATCTTGGAATGAAGGTGAAACAACTCCTGGGCTGTCCAAAGAGCATTGACTTTTCCAGACAAACTGCACAAACACCTTAAACAAAGACAAATTCAGCATCCTTACCTGGCTCCAGTGCAGGATATTTTGCACAGATGTTCCTGAAGGAGTGTGAGCAACATAGACATTTACTCGGCTCTGTAACAAAACATGAGTAGTTTGTGGGACATGAATGGAAAAACTCACAAGATTTGCACCTTGTTAAGATCAAATCTTCAGGATGTCAAACTCAGAAATGGGAACATCATTAAAGTCTCAGCATTTATCCATGAAATAGAAAACTACACATGCAGATAATTAAAAAAATGCCCCTAAACCTATCCCAAGCACCTAAATTTTTCATCTGAGAAAAGCTTCTCATTAGACATCCAACTTTATCTTTTAAAAAGCTTTCCTAAAGTAATTAAGGATAAAGACACAAAAACTGAGACTGCATTCAAATCTCACTTCTGCTATTTAATTTTTAGGAGAAATTGAGAGCATAGCTTAATCCACTAAATGTCAGGTTATTAATCTGTAAAGTGGGAATATTGATAATACTGTCTCATAGGGTTGTTATAGGGAATAATAGCCTGGCATACAATAAAATGCTTATCAAATGATAGCTGTTCATCATATTTTTGATTAAAAAAAGGCAAAAAAATGTTCAGGAATTAAAAACATGTTCCTCCAGCTGTTGACAGATAGCCCTTTGCTGTCTGGTGTCCTTGGGGAACTGTCCCCTCTGCAGAGAGCTGCATTGCCCATCTCCCCATGACTGGTGGTGTCTGCATTATTTGATGTGGGGGTTATAAAGACCCAGCCCTCTTATGCTAACTTGGGACAATTCTGAAGGATCAGCCCATCTTTACAGATTCCTAGAGGGTCAACTGAGGTTCCCACTAAGGCTACATCTCAGCTGGACTTTTTTGATCTACCAAGTCCTGTTGCCTTCCCTTTCCTACGTGTTATCCCAAGGCCATAGCCTGAATCATTCTGCACAAGGGAGCCTGGTGGGCTGCCATCTATGGGGTCACACAGAGTTGGACACGACCGAAGTGACTTAGCAGCAGTATTCTATTCTACTTGATTTCTTGTACTTTATTTCCATTTCTAGAATAAACTGCCAGGATAACTTTTCTCTCATGCATTTCAAAAGGATATATTTTCAGCAGATGGTATTTGATTTTCTTACCTGATTTCCTTTTTCCAGATTTTTGGACTCACTGCCCCAGTCAAATGCCTGGAGTTCCCCAGAATTCATTGCCTAAAAGGAAACAAAAATTTAGATGGCATTCAAATGTGTTAAGGGATAAAGGTGGGAGGAGGGGTGAAAACATGCGGCCAAGTCTGCAGTTATGAGGGAAGCAGAGAACAAAGCCTGAAGCTGCTTTCCATTCGACTTTAGGATGATCTTCAGGAGACTGTAAAGACAAGAATAAGGTCCCTCAGGAAGAAAAGTGTGCTATAGCACTTGACTACCATATTATACAACCCCGGGAAGTGTATTCCCATCATAGTCTAACCCCGGGAAGTGTATTCCCATCATAGTCTATGTAGGTGGATATCCTGCAGAAACCTACAGTGGGAGAGTACCCCCTACAGTTGTGCAATGTAGTGACTCTGGAAGAAGATGACCAACACTTAATCCAGTTTAGAATTCTTTGATTTTGATGATAAAATGCCTCTCCCTACTCTTCTCTCTCTCTTTCTCCCACTCTCACACATGTCTACTAAAATATAACAATGACCTTTGAAGAACAATTTGACTAGGTTCTAAATTAGAAAAATGGGCAGTATCAATATTTATGATTTATTAATGTCATCATCACTATTATAACTTTTTGTTGAGTTAAAAGTCTTTCATTTTTAAAAAACAAAGTAGTATTTTTAGTATATATGTATACACATTAGTCGCTCAGTCATGTCGGACTCTTAGAGTCCACCAGGTTCCTCTTCCATGGAATTCTCCAGGCAAGAATACTGGAGTGGGTGGCATTCCCTTCTCCGGGGGTATTTTTTTAACAGGTGAGAATCTAAGGTTAGTGAGGTTCTAACTCTGTCCTATGTGCATTTTTATTCCTACAGCTGATTGGGGTCACTCTATAATATCATCTATAATGAGCAATGTTAGTTCTGTTGCGTCTTCACATGTGAAAGAATAATTAACAGTCTCATTGTTCCTTGAACCAATGCCGAATAAACTCACCACACTGTGCCTAAAGATAGTTCCTGTGACTGTTAATCAGGACATTCCTTCCTTGGCTACAGGTGAAATCTGCAGCACAAAGGACTTCCCTGGAAACCTCTTTGGGGAATTAGACCTGCGTTTACATTTTTTTTTCTACTTGACCATGCCATCCTGCTGGAAAAGCCTATCTCCAGTCTCATCTTTGAGATGGCTAGGGACTGAAAAGGTCTCACCTGGACCATCGGAATTCACATTTTCAGAAGTCTACTAAAGATGTCCTAGGGCCAATCCTTGCCTCCCATATCTTGAAAAGTTTCAATGTTCTAGATCAAACTCACAGTTGAAATAGTGTTGATAGAATCATGTGTCATCTTGGAATGAAGGTGAAACAACTCCTGGGCTGTCCAAAGAGCATTGACTTTTCCAGACAAACTGCACAAACACCTTAAACAAAGACAAATTCAGCATCCTTACCTGGCTCCAGTGCAGGATATTTTGCACAGATGTTCCTGAAGGAGTGTGAGCAACATAGACATTTACTCGGCTCTGTAACAAAACATGAGTAGTTTGTGGGACATGAATGGAAAAACTCACAAGATTTGCACCTTGTTAAGATCAAATCTTCAGGATGTCAAACTCAGAAATGGGAACATCATTAAAGTCTCAGCATTTATCCATGAAATAGAAAACTACACATGCAGATAATTAAAAAAATGCCCCTAAACCTATCCCAAGCACCTAAATTTTTCATCTGAGAAAAGCTTCTCATTAGACATCCAACTTTATCTTTTAAAAAGCTTTCCTAAAGTAATTAAGGATAAAGACACAAAAACTGAGACTGCATTCAAATCTCACTTCTGCTATTTAATTTTTAGGAGAAATTGAGAGCATAGCTTAATCCACTAAATGTCAGGTTATTAATCTGTAAAGTGGGAATATTGATAATACTGTCTCATAGGGTTGTTATAGGGAATAATAGCCTGGCATACAATAAAATGCTTATCAAATGATAGCTGTTCATCATATTTTTGATTAAAAAAAGGCAAAAAAATGTTCAGGAATTAAAAACATGTTCCTCCAGCTGTTGACAGATAGCCCTTTGCTGTCTGGTGTCCTTGGGGAACTGTCCCCTCTGCAGAGAGCTGCATTGCCCATCTCCCCATGACTGGTGGTGTCTGCATTATTTGATGTGGGGGTTATAAAGACCCAGCCCTCTTATGCTAACTTGGGACAATTCTGAAGGATCAGCCCATCTTTACAGATTCCTAGAGGGTCAACTGAGGTTCCCACTAAGGCTACATCTCAGCTGGACTTTTTTGATCTACCAAGTCCTGTTGCCTTCCCTTTCCTACGTGTTATCCCAAGGCCATAGCCTGAATCATTCTGCACATGAATCTCCATCTCAGAGTATGCTTCCTGGGGAACCCATTGTCATACTTACCAAATGGTAGCTATGCCTTGTGTGTGCTAAGTTGCTTCAGTTGTGTCTGACTCTTTGCAATCTTTTGGGCCATAAACTGCCAGGCTTCTCTGTTTATGGGATTCTCCAAGCATGAATACTGGAGTGAGTTGCCATGTCCTCCTCCAGGGGATCTTCCCAATCCAGGGACCAAACCTGTGTCTCTTACATCTCCTGTATTGGCAGGCAAGTTCTTTACCACTAACACCACCTGGGAAGCCCTGGGAAGCTATCTTAGCCAAACTGAAACTCCCAGACAGCCTATCATCGCAGGACTTAAACTACAAACTGGAAAGGTCTGAGTAAAAAGAAGACATGGATGGTGCACAGCAGTTTTCTCTTTTGACTTATGGGTTCTAATCACATATTTTTGCAGATGTTAATTCACTATAGTAAAGCTGCTTTCAGACCTCTTCAATCTTGAATCTATGGAATTAATGTGTGGTCATGCTGTTATGTTAAACTTGACTCAGCCCATGTTGAAGTATTTTTTGCATAGTATTACGATTTGAAGAAAACTGAGTTTCTTGGAGCATCACGTCCCTAAATTTTCCCTGGCATTAGCTCACCCTCATGGAGGGAGACTAATAATTGTTTGCTTTGTTCTGGGACACAGAGAATTGACTAGGCTGCCACTTACCATATTCATATTCTTTGCATTAAATCCTCCCAGGAGTAACATGATGTTGCTACAAATCTGATCAATAATCACCTGGCTGCAAAGGTAAATAACAAACTGTCTAAGAAATCGGGTCTGGTAGAGAAATTCTCTTTTGCCAAACAATCCCTGTAAAAACATGAAATGAAATAGTCATTATAGTAAAAAAGAAGTGTCTTTAATGTAAAAGTGTATTTCCTAGCCAATGGGCTGGAAAACTCTTGTGCATAGACAAGGAATTTTCTGAGGAGTCACATACCTTGATCATCATATCTGGCAGCAGCAAAAATTTGGTCCCAGGGCTTTTTGCATATTTAATAGTAGCTATGGGTGCTAAAGCAAAATACATTTTTATTTTCTGAGCCAGCTCTGGCATGGTGGAAAATGCAATAAAGCCTGCAAAAAAGAAATATGTCAACATGGATATCGAATATCCTAGAATGAATAAAATGCTTATTTTACTTCTATCAAGATGTTTCAGTAATTGTTTTGTTGTTTAGTAGCTAAGTGATTATGTGTGATAATGGACATGACCTTTGCCGACTAAGGTCCATCTAGTCAAGGCTATGGTTT
The DNA here is from genome assembly GCA_006410675.1 of Oreotragus oreotragus. Taxonomy (NCBI): domain Eukaryota; kingdom Metazoa; phylum Chordata; class Mammalia; order Artiodactyla; family Bovidae; genus Oreotragus; species Oreotragus oreotragus. The sequence goes on from SJYX01004050.1 coordinate 23,806, forward strand.
TTCCAGTGGTCATGTCTGGATGTGAAAGTTGGACTGTGAAGAAAGCCGAGCGCTGAAGAATTGATGCTTTTGAACTGTGGTGTTGGAGAAGACTCTTGAGAGTCTCTTGAACTGCAAGGAGATACAACCAGTCCATTCTGAAGGAGATCAACCCTGGGATTTCTTTGGAAGGAATGATGCTAAAGCTGAAACTCCAGTACTTTGGCCACCTCATGCGAAGAGTTGACTCACTGGAAAAGACTCTGATGCTGGGAGGAAATGGGGCAGGAGGAGAAGGGGGCGACCGAGGATGAGATGGCTGTATGNTGGAGAAGACTCTTGAGAGTCCCTTGAACTGCAAGGAGATCCAACCAGTCCATTCTGAAGGAGATCAACCCTGGGATTTCTTTGGAAGGAATGATGCTAAAGCTGAAACTCCAGTACTTTGGCCACCTCATGCGAAGAGTTGACTCACTGGAAAAGACTCTGATGCTGGGAGGGATTGGGGGCAGGAGGAGAAGGGGACGACCGAGGATGAGATGGCTGGATGGCATCACGGACTCGATGGACGTGAGTCTGAGTGAACTCCGGGAGATGGTGATGGACAGGGAGGCCTGGAGTGCTGCGATTCATGGGGTTGCAAAGAGTCGGACACGACTGAGCAACTGAACTGAACTGAACTGTGGGCAAGAATCCCTTAGAAGAAATGGAGTAGTCCTCATAGTCAACAAGAGAGTCTGAAATGCAGTACCTGGATGCAATCTCAAAAACAACAGAATGATCTCTGTTCAATTCCAAGGCAAACCATTCAGTATCACGGTAATCCAAGTCTATGCCCCAACCAGTAATGCTGAAGAAGCAGAAGTTGAATGGTTCTCTGAAGGACCTACAAGACTGTCTAGAACTAAAAACCCCCAAAGATGTCCTTTTCATCATAGGGGACTGGAGTGCAAAAGTAGAAAGTCAAGAGATACCTGGAGTAACAAGCAAGTTTAGCCTTTGAGTACAAAATGAAGCAGGGCAGAGGCTAATAGAGTTTTGCCAAAAGAACAAGCCTGGCGTGCTGCGATTCATGGGGTTGCAAAGAGTCGGACATGACTGAGCAACTGAACTGAACTGAATTGAACTGAATGGATATGACTGACCGACTGAACTGAACTGAACTGAATTATGTGTGTTTTAACTCTCTTGAGAAATTATAAGCTCCTTGATAGGCAAAAACAACAGCAGCAACCACATCTCTGAGCTTCCTCTGACGTTTAGGATGCTTGCTGCCCATTACTAGGTTCTCAGTGAATTATTAAATTATTGAATCCAATAATATGAATTTTGAGAATATATGTATATTGTGAGGTAACTGTATGTTAGACACTTTTCAGGAGAGTTTCATGGATCTTACTTAATTCTCAGATGCTTGTGAGGTATTTTTCATAAATCTTTATAGTGAGAGACATCAAGGATGAGAGATATTTTCTTGTTTATTGATAAAAAGCATGTTCTCTAACATAATGGGTATTGAGATAACAGAGTTTTGCTGGTTTTCTTGGATCTCCAGCTTTTCTGGAGCCCAAACTGGAACACAGTAGCTCAGGTGGGAAAAAATCCACCTGCAATGCAGGAGATCCTGGCTCGATTCCTGGGTTGGGAAGATTTGCTGGAGAAGGGATAAGTTACCCACTCCAGTATTCTTGGCCTTCCCTGGTGGCTCAGCTGCTAAAAAATCTGCCTGCATTGTGGGAGACCTGGGTTCACTCCCTGGGTTGGGAGGATCTCCTAGAGAAGGGAACAGCTACCCACTCCAATATTCTGGCCTGGAGAATTCCATGGATTGTATAGTCCACGGAGTTGCAAAGAGTCAGACATGACTGAGCGATTTTCATACACACTAGTAGAAATGTTGTCCAGTGAATTGGATTCCAGTTCTTATTTCTGCCCATAGACTAGGTATGGGATATTGGTAAAGTCAGCCTGTGCCTCAGTTTCCATACTTATAAAATAGAGACGAATACCCCAGATTGCAAAGGGACAATCTTTCTAGAGCCTTTGGGAGGAAAATACTATCATAGACAGCCAGAGCATGGCCATTATATTTGATATACTATGTGTCTATTTCAAAAGCGCCTGCATACTCTCCGTCTAAGCTGATATTTGGATGCTGTGGGGCAGGAGGGTGGGCAGGGAGAAATCAGAATCTCATGGCCCTGAAGAAGCCAGATCTGAGAGAAATGTGTGATGCCTGGCCTGGCTGTGCTCATATACACTCACATTTCTCCTGAATATACAAACCTGATTTTTTTTGGAACCTACCGATGGTGGTGCCCTGTGAATAGCCGACATAATAAATCTTTTCTTGGCCCGTTTTCTGCAAAATAAAGTTTATGACTGCAGGAAGGTCAAACCTAGCCATCTCATCATAGCTACAAGGGGAAAAGACAAAGTTATATGAAAAATTATAACCAGAAACAAACAAAAGAAGCCCCCCAGGGTTTCCAAACTCCCTTGAGTTTTCAGTCCCATCCATCAGCTTGTTACTGTGCTCCTCACAACAGGATGGACTTGTTTCAAACCCATGATGCGTGGGTGCCTCTGGGATCATGGGCTGTCAGCAAAGTGCTGTTTTCGCTAGATATTATCAAAGAGAAATAGCCATCTTAATCAACATTTAGTGAGCACAAGCTCCGCCTCCTGGTGGAGGTGTCCTTGTTATTCGACTAGCAGAACAGCATAGGGCCAACCAGATTGTTTGTTTTTTTTGGTCATGCCAGGCAACCTGCAGGATCTTAGTTCCCCACCAGGGATTAAATCCATACTGCCTGCAGTGGAAGCATGAAGTCTGAAAGATTGGACTGCCAGAGAATTCCTATGCAGATTCTTTATATAAAATGTATTAAAGATGTTACAGGGTCCCTTCTCTGGTGAAACGGATAAACAGCAAGTTGAATATCAATAGATCATTCACATAAAAACATTAAAAAACTTTTGTAAGAGTGTGAGAGGTATAGTAACCAAGTTGATGGCCCCTAAGGCTTGTTCGTTCCCCTTATATCTTTAACACTGCCTGTCCACATCTTCTTCTGCAGGTGGGAGTCATCCCTTAGGGAAGAGTCAGTCCCAGGATATCCATCTACAAGGAAATGGACCTACATTTCTCCCATTCCACCTGACACGAACCATCATTCTTATCCCACTGGCCATACCAACCTTCTGCTTGGGGAACTCAATTTACTGCCCCCAGAGAATCACTAGTCAGCTATGACAATTGGGGGACACAGTGTTGTGATATTGATGGGCCAACCAAAGTAAATTATCCGAATACCAGGAGCTCTAATTCTTTACGCAGTTCTCCCAAAGATATCCATGCCCACCTCCACTCTCAAGATTTACATATACCTGAAAGCCCAGAACTCATCTTGGTCTATGGAGAGGATCTTGTGCTTCCGAGACCAGGTGTTTCCTCTGCTGTTTCCCAGCCACACGTCAAAACCAGCATCTGCCAGAATGAAGCCCAGGCTGTTGTTGGGCAGGTTGGAAATCCAGTTGCTAGCATCTCCCAGCAGGCCATGCTGCAGTAACACCACAGGTCTGGGACCTACAGAAAAGTGAATTTCAACAGCATGTAATGTTCTACACTTGCCTTATCCCTTAACATGTTTGAAGGTTTAAAGTTAGACAGATCTGTGTTCAAACCTCGATTCAGCTGCTTGCTAACTTGATTGCATTGGCCAGTTACTTAACCTTTCCGTGCCTTGATTGCCTCATAAAGAAAATAGTATCTTTGTTATGATTAAATGAAATAGTGCACAAGAAACAGAAGGCAGAATGTCTGGCACAGAGAAAGAATCAATAGCATTTGAATTTTATTGTTGCTTTTCTGTAGTTACCATTATTATTAGACTTGTCTGGGGTCAGAGGATATTGGAAATGCCCCAGGAAGAACGTATAGTATAATGATTAATTTAATTATATATAATTATAACTATCATATATAAATAAGAAAATAATGTCATTATATTTTTATAAGCTATATTATACTATTATATATAAATATATGTGCGTATTAATATCATCATATCAATAATGTATACTGTGGGCTGTGAAGAGTCAGACATGACTTGGTGACTGAGCAATAAAATTAATATACAATTTAAAATTAGGATTATAAAGTATATATAATTATTGACATACTATTAATATACATACATATATAAATATATACAAATATATTTAATATATATTTATTATATTAATAATATACAAATATACACTTGTATAATTATAAATATTATGATATTTAAATATACACACATATATATATATATACACACACACACACCATACACTTAATGGCTTAATTATTATAGGTCTTTCATATCAAGAGGACTGGCAAGCCAACTTGAAGGAATTTCAACAGTTAAACATGTGAAAGTTTTAACATCAAAATAAATAATGATGATATAAATTACATCCCATTGAATAAATTAAAAATGTATGAGTTAACATTGACACCAACAGAAAAATAAGTAATTGTGGGAGAAAAAATCTCTTAGTTATGGCATGTGTGTGAAAGTGTCATTCATTTGTGTCTGACCTTTGTGACTCTCTGGACTGTAGCCTGCCAGGCTCATCTGTCCATGGAATACTCCAGGCAAGAGTACTGGAGTGGGTTGCCATTCCTTTCTCCAGGGATCTTTCTGACCCAGGGATTGAACCCAGTTTTCCTGCATTGCAGGCAGATTCTTTACTGTGTGAGCCACCAGGGAATACGGAAACTTGGATGGTGTTATAAATTCATCCATGGATGCCAAAATTAGTGGGTAAAAGTTTGAAGAGATATAGGATATTTATATATCTTGAAAATATCTCCTCACAAAGTATTTATGAATTCCAAAGTGAAGAATATGAACTTCATGGTAGAAAAAGAGCAGACACCCCCTTAGCAAAGTGATCATTGCTAAATATTGCCAAAATGGAATNGGCATGTGTGTGAAAGTGTCATTCATTTGTGTCTGACCTTTGTGACTCTCTGGACTGTAGCCTGCCAGGCTCATCTGTCCATGGAATACTCCAGGCAAGAGTACTGGAGTGGGTTGCCATTCCTTTCTCCAGGGATCTTTCTGACCCAGGGATTGAACCCAGTTTTCCTGCATTGCAGGCAGATTCTTTACTGTGTGAGCCACCAGGGAATACGGAAACTTGGATGGTGTTATAAATTCATCCATGGATGCCAAAATTAGTGGGTAAAAGTTTGAAGAGATATAGGATATTTATATATCTTGAAAATATCTCCTCACAAAGTATTTATGAATTCCAAAGTGAAGAATATGAACTTCATGGTAGAAAAAGAGCAGACACCCCCTTAGCAAAGTGATCATTGCTAAATATTGCCAAAATGGAATTGCCTGCCTTCTTACAAGAGAGTAGCTCCTGTCTTTCAGTAAACTGAGTTCTTATCAGTGAACGGAGTCCGTACTCAGTCCATACTCAGAGCCTCCAGATAAGACAAAGACCTTTCTATAGCAAACTCATTCAGCATCTGGGCAATCTTCATGAATGCCATTTGCCTCATTTTATCCTTCTGGAGACAGAACTCGAGGGCTGCTACTGCAAGGCCAGGATAAAGGAACTCAGAATTATTTTAGGTTTTCCTTTATGGCTGGTCCTTGAGTTCATCCTCTTAACCCTCAAGGAGATGACCTTAACATGAGGTGATCAAATCAAGGAGAATCAGTGCTCCTCTTTGGAATGCTAAGGACGTGTCCCATAATTGGGGCCAGCTTGGTCCTCCTTAGCAGTACGCTTTGTATTTATGGTTCACTTAGTGAATGAATTAGCTTAGAAATGATTTATTTCATTTCAAATATCCCCTTGAGTCATGGGCTTTCATTGAAATTATAGCTAGCAGGTGAGTGTGTACGGGCTGCTTAAAGATCTATCGTTTCTGAAGACAGCCCAGCCTATTTTACCTCTTGATGTAAATATCTGAAGCTAACAATGATTATTTGAGAAAATAAAATTAAAAAAGGCTTTTGTCACAAACTTATAGACATCTTTCAGTTGTTTCAGTATGAATTTTATCGGCCCTCTTTTTGACGAGATGGTGAGAAATCCTTTTCCATCATTGCTGGGAGAGTTCTTCCTTGAAGAGGCCAATGGGAGCTGCAGGAACATCAGCCACTAGAGGGGAGTATTCTGCACCCGATAGCTCCGTTGGTAAGAAATCCACCTGCAACGCGGGAGACCTGGATTCGATCTCTAAGGTGGAAAGATCCCCTGGAGAAGGAAACGGCCGCCCACCCCAGTATTCTGGCCTGGAGAATTCCATGGACTGTGTAGTCCACGGAGTCGCAAAGAGTCGGACATGACTGAGTGACTTTCACTTTCACCTTGAACTCCAATTGCCTGGGCAATGAGGGAACAGTCTAAATAAACAGTATTTAAGAAAACAAACTCCATCCATGAATAGGTGCTGCAGGTAACCCCTTAAGCTTATGAAAGGTGGCAGTCTCCTGATTGCTTGGAAGAACTGTGGCTTGCTTTTCCTCTAGGATTGGTGGGGCTTAGTGAGAAAGTTCTTTCTACCTCCAGGCTATTCACTTATTTATAAAATATTCATTCATTCATTCCACACATATCTGGCACCTGCCAGGTGCTTGGCACTATTTTAGGCACTGGTTATACCCTTGAACAAAACTGATAAAGTTTCTTGCTGAGTTTACATCCTGGGTGGGAGAGACAGTTAATAAACAAACGAGAAAATATCTGTCATATCAATGGTGTAAAGGGCTCTCAGGAAAAGTAATCAGGATAAAGGGCCAGATCTCCATAGTTGGCAAGGCTTTGTTATTTTGAATAGACTGGTTAGGAAGAACATGACAGAAGAGCTGAAAGAGAGGCCAGAGCAAACTGCATGGATATCGGATGGAATGGCGGTCCAGAGAGAGAACTGTAAGTTCAAAAGGACTGACGTAAGGGCACGCTGGACATATACAAAGCACAGCTATTTAGCTGGCGTGAAAAAAAGCTGCACATACCCACCAACAGTGCNCTAAAGCTGAAACTCCAGTACTTTGGCCACCTCATGCGAAGAGTTGACTCATTGGAAAGACTCTGATGCTTGGAGGGATTGGGGGCAGGAGGAGAAGGGGACAACAGAGGATGAGATGGCTGGATGGCATCACTGACTCGATGGACGTGAGTCTGAGTAACTCCGGGAGGTAGTGATGGACAGAGAGGCCTGGTGTGTTGTGATTCATGTGGTCGCAAAGAGTCGGACACGGCTGAGTGACTGAACAGAACTGAATGTGGAGATTGAAAGAGAAGGATAGTTTTTAAAGTGTAGCTAGGAGCCAAGAGCATAGCATCACTTGGACAATTGGTAGAAACACAAAATGATCAGTTTCCACTCAAACCTATTGAATTGGCACTCTGAGGATAGGGTCCAGCAATTTAGGTCTTAACAAGTTTCTTAGGAAATTCTGATGCACTCTAACATTTGAAAGCCACTGGACAATAACACTTATTCCAAAACTTGAGCCTATGTCAGAAACATTCGGGGCACTTAAATATTCCTGACTCACTTCAGGGTAGGAATCATGTAATTCCAATGCATTTGTAGAATATAAAGTTGCCAAATCTTGTAAGTATCCTCAGTTTCTGCCCATTGTCATTACTTAGAGAAGGAAGGAATTATTCCTATTAGCTGCTGGTTTTAAAGGAACAGGAGAGGAGAAAGCCAGGTGCAGAGTGGCCAGTGCAGTATATAGGATAAAAAGGCTGTGGGGTCCCAATGATTGAGTTTTAAAATCCTGATTCTTGCACTAATACATAAACTGTGTGATCTTAGGAAATTTTGTTAACCTGTCCCTATTGCTCAGTTTATTTGTTCATAAATTAGGTACACCAATAGTTTATTCCAGCTTCCCAGGTGCCTCAGTGGTAAAGAATCTGCCTGCAGTGCAGGAGATGAGATGCAGATTTGATCCCTGAGTCAGGAAGATATCCCCTAGTGGAGGAAATGGCAGTCCACTCCATTTTCTTGCTGGGACAATCCCATGGACAGAGGAGCCTGGAAGGCTACAGCCTGTGGGATCTCAAAGACAAATGAACACCCACACATGTACGTGCAATAGCTTGCATTCTGTGGGATTACTGCAAAGAATGTAAAAAGATAATTCACATATGACACAAACAAGATTGACTGGTACATAGTAGGGACTTAACGAGCATTAGCTACTAGTGTAATTAAAAATCGTTCCCACCGCTTCAAGTAACTCCTATTCATCTTTCAGAATTCAGGTTAAGAAATCTTTCTTCAGAAAAACGTTCTTAATTTCTCTCATTTTCTTTTTTGATTTCACTGCTCTTGTGGTTAATAATTGAGTGTCCGTCTTCTCTGCTGGATTGTTAACTCCATGAACTCAGGGCTTTGATATGCTTAGATCTCTCTAACTTTGGTGCTTAGCCCGGTATTGAGGCCTAACAGGTACTCAATTAACACTAGCTGGAAGAATCCTTGAGTGAGGCAAGTTGTATACCAAAATATAGGATAAATTATATCCTTATGAGTTAGTGTGGGTATATGCTGAGACACTTAGTCATGTCCCATTATTTACAACCCTATGAACTGTAGTCTGCCAGGCTCCTCCGTCCACGACATTTTCCAGGCAAGAACACTGGAGTGGGTAGCCATCTTCTTCTCCAGGGGATCTTCCCGATACAGGAACTGAACCTGTGTTCCTGTGTCTTCTGCATTGGCAGGCATATTCTTTACCACTGAGCCAGATCTTTCGGAGACATCCTTCTGGCCCTTAGGATTTCCCATACAGATTCTTCTGGGTTGTTGAGTGAAGAGAATCTCTTTAGTTGTAGATAGCCAATCTCCCTGGGCCTCACCCACTGGATGTGCCCAGCACCTACACAATGTTCGGGCTTCAGGAGCCCTAAGACTAAAATCCATTAAATTGGACTCTGCATGGAGAATTGTACATGGAGAGGCAAAGTAAGATAGAAAATTCTTATAATCTCTCATATAAATGAAATGAAATAGAATAGAAATGCTTCAGAGTACTAATTTATATGGTTTTCCTGATGGCTCAGTGGTAAAGAATTCACCTGCAAAAGAATGAGAATTTGATCCCTAGGTGGGGAAGATCCCCTGGAGAAGGAGATGGCAACACATTCCCAGTATTTGCATGTGTGTAGATTCAGAATATTTCAATAGCCTATTTAGAGTTTTAGAATTCATTCAAGAAAATTTCTGTAAAAAGCATCTTAAATCTGTATAAAGGTGTATTAAGTCTATGATAAAGCTATGGAGCATGAACATTACAGAGAATCACCTTACTCAGCTGGAGGCAGCCTCTTCTTCCCTGGGAGGATTTGTTGCAGAGTGGTTACAATTATGAGTTGTGTGTTCAGGCAGGCCTGATTTGAATTCTAATTCTGCCACCTACCAGGGATGTGGCCTGATATGGGTTGCTTAACTTCTTTCATCTCAGTTCTTTGACTGGAAAAATGAGGATGGTCATATCTATAGCATATGACAGTGAAGATGAAATATCTTTTCAGCTTTCATCACAATGTCTGCTGTGGGATAAGTATTATTATATCATGAATGTTATTAATATTCAGCTAAGAATGTGAGCAGAAGCCAAAAAAACATTCTGTGAGATGCCTAGAGAGGTCACATCATTCATGAATTTTACCGACAGGAAGGCCTCTCTATCATTCATAAGGGCCTTTTAATGCCAGTCAACAGATTTACCAGTTCAAACTAGGATTAAACAGAATGGCACAGAATGTTACTTAAAAGTGCTGTCCTGAGAGTAAGAAAGGAGGTCTAACATCTTTCTAATATTGGAAAAAGTATAAGAGGAATACAATTAGCACAGATGATATGGAAATAATCATAGCTCTGAGCTTGACCCAAGACATTGCGATGATTTAACTGTTCATAGGATGAACCTAAGAATTCAAGAAAAAGTTAAATTGCATTTGAAGCTCAAAGGGATTATTATTTGCCTGAATTTACTGAAACTGTTTGAGGTGAACACATATCCACTCACACCTAACTTAGTGTTTTCTTTTCAGGACAATATGTTAATTTAAAACTATGCTCAACTTGCAAAAATCACCACCACATATAAATTTGATATATAATGCAGATAATATACAGTTGTAAGCAATAAGCATGTAAGGTACTTCCTTTTCCCCCAAACATGGAAAATCCCAACTTACAATATTCATGAATGCTTCTGGGTCCACAGCGATAGTTGGCATATGTCCTGAATTCACATTTCTCTGGAACAAATGCGCCACCAGGATCAGAAGCCACATCTCGTTTCTGTATGAAACAATCCATTCTCTTGACAAGATTTTTGGCATGGTCCAACACCTGCATTTATCTCTTCCTGATAATATAACAACTGATTCTAAAGTCAGAAGAACCTCTAGGTTTAAAAACTCTTTCACATGTTTGCCAGCTATAATTTCTTCTCCGACTTCCAAAGCATATTAAATAAGTTTGGTTGATAGTAACAAAAGAACATAAAGTAGAATGGAAACACCATTTAGAATGTCCCAATACTCTCTGGCTCCTCCCATTCCATCACATGAATTGGTGTGTAGAAAGAACTTTCTCTGATGCAACCTGCAATTAAGTGCATTTGATACAACCCATAAAAATCTCTGTTCGCCATCAGGTAATATGAACCTTGTTGTGCTTAGCCACTCAGTTGTATATGACTCTTTTCAACTCCATGGACTGACTGTAGCCCGCCAAGGTCCTCCTTCCATGGGATTCTCCAGGCAAGAATACTGGAGTGAGTTGTCATGCCCTCTTCCAGGGGATCTTGCCAACCCAGAGATCGAACCTGGGTGTCCTGCACTGCAGGCAGATTCTTTACCACTGAGCCATCAGGGAAGTCCAATATGAACATAGGAAGGAAGCATCATTTTCTTTTTACCTAGTTCTTCAAAAAAATTTTTTTTACTGGAATAAAGTTGATTTATAGTGTGTTAGTTTCAGATGTACAACAAAGTGGATCTGTTATACATATACATATATCCCCTCTTTTTTAGATTCCCCCCTGCCCCCATATTGGTCATTACAGAGTATTAAGTAGAATTCCCTGTGTTATACAGTAGGCCCTTATTAGTTATCTATTTTATATTTATGTATAGTAATGTGTATATTTTAATATCAATATTCCAATTTCTCTCCCTTTACCCCTTTGTAACCATAGGTTTATTTTCTACATCTGTAAGTCTATTTCTGTTTCATAGATAAGACAAGTATATGATATCACTTATATGTGGAAACTGAAAAAAAGGTACAAATGAACTTTTTCCTGTTTCTTATCTTACCTTTCTTTTGTTAAGTAGAAAGACATGAAGTCTTCAGAAAACTTTATAACCCTAATTTACAGTCACATTCTAGGGCTTTAGTGATCACTGTCCTTTGGTTGAAGGTCAATGTAGTGATAAGGATTTTTACTTAAAATGTGGAAAAAATTTTAAGATATTTTCTATTTTCAGTGATGGGTAAAAACATTGATTGAAAGACTGAATCCTCCATGTTTAGGTCATTTCTAGCTAGCTCAGTTAAATAGATGACGGGTTTTATTTGGGGTTGTAATCACTAGTTAATAGCGGAGAGATTAATTTGATGGATACCTGGTAATTAAATCATCTGCAATAACTAAAGTGAGTTGCAGCCTAGTTATTTTCATGAACTAAATGTCCCAGTTCAAGCAACTGTTTGAGCAATGCCTTACCCAACTAATATTTAAACAAAAGCAGGAGAATAGTCTTACTGTCATTGTAAGTAAAGAATGTGTTAGAATTTAAGAAAAAATACTATTTAAGGTGAAATATTTCTTTGCCTTTACATCAAATCTTCAGAACTGAGGTACCAGCAGCCACACTAAACGAGAGACTTTTGGAATGTGGTTGGTGAAGGAACTAAAGCTAAAACAGGAATGGTGAGTCTGTGAGTAAATACCCACCCACACTTTCAGCCTCACCCACTCTGGGCTGCCTGGCATAGACATGAGGAGATGAGCTTGCAGCTCTTATTTGGACCAGTCCCAACATCTCCACCACTAAAGATCTGATGTGTGCTAAGAGTATGCTTTGACCTAATTTAAGAGAGCAAATAGATGGGGAAATAGTGGAAACAGTGAGAGATTTTATTTTTGGGGGCTCCAAAATCACTGCAGATGGTGATTGCAGCCATGAAATTAAAAGACACTTATTCCTTGGAAGGAAAGTTATGAAGTTATGACAAACCTAGACAGCATATTGAAAAGCAGAGACATTACTTTGCTACACCCATGGCAGATTCATGTCAATGTATGCCAAAACCGATAGTAAAGTAAAGTAAAATAAAGTAAAATGGAAGCTCTAAAAAAAAAAAAAAAAAGTCCATCTAGTTAAGGAGAGATAACTCAAATAAATAAATAAATCTAGAAATTTAAAAAGGCAACAGTATAGCAGCTGTCTCTTATACACATCTAGATGTGTATAAGAGACAGCAATTGCACTCATCTCACATGCTAGTAAAGTAATGCTCAAATATCATATATCAATGTATATATGTGGGCTTCCCTTGTGGCTCAGCTGGTAAAGAATCTGCAATATGGGAGACCTGGGTTCAATCTCTGCGTTGGAAAGATCCCCTGGAGAAGGGAAAGGCTACCCACT
>SJYX01004050.1:37835-47944 GCA_006410675.1 Oreotragus oreotragus
GGGCATCTGTTTGTACAAGAGCTTTGGTCATTTGATCATAGTGTGATCCTAACAGGAGCACTGACTTGGGCCTTCAGGCACATTTCATGGTGTAACCTTCACTGGGCTTTGGACTCTATAATCCAAAACTATGACTGGGTTTTGGATTATAGAACCTGAATGAATTATTTTAGTAAAACTCTAACTTTGGGGGAAAGCAGCGCTTGAGAGCCCTTTAAACTGAGCTCTAATTCCATATTTCCTTGAGTATTCAGGATGTATCCACTTTTTCTTTTTTAAACCTTTAATCCAGTATGTTTCCAGAGAAAATCATCCTCTTTTTTTTCTTTCTCAATTCCTCTTCTGTCTCCTCAATTTTAGACTCTTTTCCCCCTTCATCCTGAAAGCTGGAATCTTAGACATTTTCTTATATTCTATGAGTCTGAGTGAACTCCGGGAGTTGGTGATGGACAGGGAGGCCTGGCGTGCTGGGATTCATGGGGTCTCAAAGAGTTGGACACGACTGAGTGAATTGAACTGTACATATTTATATACAGCTCTGGGAGTCTCTGTCATATAAAAGGTTTTTTCACTTCAATATTTTAAATTATCTCATTCAATGTAAATATTGCATAAAGCTACACTATATGGTTGGGTGGCATCGCCAACTAGATGGACATGAATTTGAGCAAGCTCTGGGAATTGGTGATGGACGAGGAAGCCTAGCATGCTGCAGTCCATGGGGTCCCAAAGAGTTGGACACGACTGAGTGACTGAACTGACTAACATTGTATGTATCAAGATAGAGTGTTGTGCCAAATATTCCTTGTTGATGGCTTACAGCTTGTTCGTAAAGTTTTGTTATTATAAGTAATACCATGCAATTACCCTTGTATGTATAAACATATGTGTATGTGTGTGTATATATATATACATAGTCAGCACATATGAGAGCATTTTTATAGAAAAGATTTATAGATGTAAATACTGAGTCAGAGTATACCATCTACATTTCCATAGCTACTGCTTAGTTGCCTTCAAGAGACCAAACTAACGTAAGTTCTCCTAATAGGGCATGAACATGCTTGTTTCTCCACATCTTCCTTCATCCATTCTGCACTTCATAAATCTTTTAAATTTTGCCAGTATGATGGGATCAAGACATCTCATTGTAATTTTAGTTTGCATTTTTTCTTTCTTTTTTTGGCAACATTACACAGTTCATGGGATCTTGGNAGGGCATGAACATGCTTGTTTCTCCACATCTTCCTTCATCCATTCTGCACTTCATAAATCTTTTAAATTTTGCCAGTATGATGGGATCAAGACATCTCATTGTAATTTTAGTTTGCATTTTTTCTTTCTTTTTTTGGCAACATTACACAGTTCATGGGATCTTGGTTCCCTGACCAGGGATTGAGTCCAAACCCTTGGCACTGAAAGAACCAAGTCCTAATCACTAGGCCACTACCAGGGAATTCCTCCATTGGCTTAAGTTATAATGAAATTGAGACCTTTTAATTTTTCTATCATCATGGTAGATTTAATGCATCTATAATTAAGGAGAGAAAATTTAGTATGGATATAAAAATTTTGAACACAATTAATATACTTGTTCTTTTTTGGGTGAAAATAATAAATGCTATCTTTTTTGTCCACAATACAGTATCATTTATATAAATTGAAAATGTTTTTATTGGAGTATAGTTGACTTACAGTGTTATGTTAGTTTCAGGTGGACAGCAACATGAATCAGTTACATATATACAAATAGCCATTCTTTTTTTATATATATTCTTTTCCCATATAGGCCATTACGGCATGTTGAGTAGAGTTCTCTGTGCTACAACTAGTTATCTATTTTATATATAGTAGTATGTACACATATATCAATTCCAATCTTCCATGAAAATGAGACTTTTAAAATGTTTTGGCTATTTGATTTTCTTTTGTGAATTGCTTTTTATTATTAGCTTGTTTTCTCTGTGTTTTTCAGTTTGTCTGGGCTTTTAATTTTCTATGGATATTTGTCATCAGTTTGTTATATATATTACACATATTTTCTCTTTAAAATTTTTAAATCTCAGTGCCTTTCTTTAGTTATTAATTCATCCTGCAGAAGTGCTAAAATATTACGAGTTAAGTCTCTTGAGGTTTTCACTTTGGATTTCTGGATTTTCTGAATCTTAAGATAGTTTTTCTTTACCGATATTATACAAATACATTTCATATTCTTTTCAATATTTTCACAATATTTTTTTTCTTAGAACTCTGGACCATTTCAAATTTATTTTCCAGTATGAGTAGGTATTTAATGTGTATTATTTTTTCTTTCTAAATAGTTATTTAATTTAACCAGTATCAATTATCATATAGTCTTCTCTGATTCCACTACTGTGGAAGCTACCTTTATTCTTTCACCTTATATTGCAAAATCCTGAAGCTTCCAAGCTTAACATGATTTTACTAGAGCAATTCTTCTCAGAGGGGAGTGATTTCGTCTCCTAAGGAAGCTTCGGCAATGTCTAGAGACAATTTTGGATGTCACCACATAGGAATCTTACTCTAGTGGGTAAAGGCCAGGGATGCTGCTAAGCATCTGACAGTGTGCAGGATGGGTCCCCAAAGAATATCCCAACCCCAACTGTCAATAATGCTGAGGTTGAGAAATCTTGGCCTAGAGTCATCACAGTGTCGTTTAGTTGCTAAGTCACGTCAGACTTAGCAACTGCACGGACTGTAGTCTATCAGGCTCCTCTTTCCATTGGATTTCCCAGGTAAGAATGCTGTGGGTTGACATATCCTTTTCCAGGGGGGGATCTTCTTGATTCAGAGATTGAATCTGCATCTTCTGCATTGGCAGGCAGATTCTTTACCACTGAGCCACCTGGGAGGCCCACAGAGTCATCACAGTATATGAAGATAAGCTTGAAAAAAGTCCTGTTTAGAAAAGGTGTGTGAACATATTTTTAAAATCGGCATTTAAAACTATTGTTTTTTTGTATCTGTTGACAAAGTCTCTGAGAGTTGTTTTGCAAATGAGCTTGTCATCACGATTTAGTACCTGTTTTGCAGGCAAGGAAAACAAAAGACCTTTCCTCATTGTCATTTCTATGCAATGCTCCCTATTCTCATAACTAAAATATTTTATGCTCACCAACTGTAGAACACCATGTTTTATCCTCTGGATGACAGATACATATATTAAGTGTGTGTTCAAAGCACTGGCATTGGATCAGATGGGGACCAAGTTTTCAAACCTGATAAACAAAAGACCTTTCCTCATTGTCATTTCTATGCAATGCTCCCTATTCTCATAACTAAAATATTTTATGCTCACCAACTGTAGAACACCATGTTTTATCCTCTGGATGACAGATACATATATTAAGTGTGTGTTCAAAGCACTGGCATTGGATCAGATGGGGACCAAGTTTTCAAACCTGATGTCACCTCTCATATGCAAGAAAATCATACTGAGAATCATCTGATTGATGAGGCTGGTTTCAGTTCCCACTTTAAACCAATTGAATCAGAGTATCTGGGCTTGGGGTCCAGGCATCAGTATTTTTATCATATGAACCAGATGGTTATAAGGAAGACCAGGGTTTGGGGGTCGCTGCCTTGCAGCACTCACAGATATCCTGCCTGCAGGAAGAGAAATTCTAATCTCTGTGCAGCAAATTGTTCCAGCTTTGTTCCTTCCCCAGAGATGAATTTGGTTCCAGATAGTGAAATAAGACTGGGGGCTTCCAGGGCTAAAGATTTTCCTTATAATCACCAGCACAAAAAAATGTAGTAAAATGATGGTTCATAATGACTCACAATTTCTTTGAGTTTTTAAAATGTGTAAGGAGAAATCATAGGGGTTAAAGAAACAAAAATAACAGATAATGATAGTTTATTAGCTTCCTTTCATCTCAAGGTTGATTTAAACATTAATTATCATAAAACTGGACTGCACTTTAAAATTTTGTAAAGCCTAGGGAACAAGAGCATGAGGATTTGGTCTGAATGATGCTAGGTAGAAAACACCATGGAGCACCTAAGTCCACCCATTGGGATATCTTGCAAATAGTCTAATCAACTAAACTTTCCATGGTTTATTGCGATGGTTAGCATTTATGGCCACCCAGTCCCAGAGATAAAAGAGCTCTCAAAACAGCAATGACGGGGCTGAATTTCAAAAATTGCTTCAACAACAGTGAAAGAATTTTCTTAAGTACATTTAACAATTAGGGGAAAGTTATCTTGAATTCTTTAAATCTTGGCATTCCCACTTTTCCAGCTTTTAATAGATTCATTATATTAATTATCAAAATGATTTCCTGAAGAACATGTCAAAAACCAGAAAATTTGCAATGAATTGACAAAAAATTCTGGTATATCTTTCCAACAGGGACTATAGAGCTTATTCTTAATCACATTAATACAGAATAAATGAAATATATCAAAACAAACAATAACAAATCCAGAAACTTCATGTAAATAATTTTAAAACAATGCCCTTAAAGAAGAAAAGCAGTTTTCCCCTGTTCTTGCAAATCTATGCTATACCAATGAAGGATGGTATAATTGAGGATCATAAAAGACTCTAGCTGTCACTGAGTTGATTAAAAAATTTTTTTTCCAGGGCCATTGAAGGGGTAAGTGTGAGAATGTGTAGATTTAGTTATGACACCTAGAAACACCAACTGAAGCCTCAGGTCACAGGGGCACCTTGCAGAGAGTCCCACCTGGAAAGACAATCAATGGTAGTGGAATTCAATAGACCTGTGTTTAAATCCCAACTCTGCCTCTCACCAGCTGTGGACCCCTGGACAATTTTCTGATTTTCTTTTTTCTTACCTATAAATTGCTAACGATAATAACACCCTTCTTGCATCATTGTTGTAAAGTTTAAGCAAAGTATGTGTGTGAGGTGCACAGCATGATGCCTGGCACTCAGAGGCTACCTACTAAGTTGTTATTTATTGTTCTTAACCTTATTTCTAGGATCATCTTCAATTTTCCAGGCTTGAGGTGGAGAAGACTGGAAATAGGGTTGATTACTTGGAAATTCTCTACTTCATTTTTTAATATATACATAGAACCTGGAATGGGCAACCCCAACAACCAGCCATCCTCTTTAGCCGGCAGAGTTTGCTCTATGAGGTTTGGCAAAGCCACTTGGACTGGCCAGGCTGCTCTGGGTGTCATGGGCTTTGCCATGACAGCACCTAGCAAGCCGGGAATTTGGAAGTTCTCCATCTAATAACTCGTGTGGACAGCCAAAGTAGAAATTTACTTTAAGGTTACATAATTTGGTTGTCTGAGCAGTTAAAATATCAAATTTATTGTTAGCTGTGTGTGTGCCTTGCACAAACCTTTTCTGAGACAGGCAAAGACTTTCAAAAGACCTTCCACATTTTGCCCTACTGGGGATTGTCCATCTGCAGCACCTTTCTGGAACCTCAGAACACTGACTCTGAACGTGTTTATGCGTGTCATGCTTCAGTCATGTCTGACTCTTTGTGACCCTGTGGACTGTGGCGTTCACGCTCCTCTGTCCATGGAATTTTCCAGGCAGGAGTACTGGAGTGGGTTGCCATGCCCTCCTCCAGGGGATCTTCCCAACCCAGTGATCAAAACTGCATCTCTTGAGCCTCCTGCATTGGCAGGTGGGTTCTTTACCGCTAGCGCCACCTAGGAAGCCCAGAAGTTTTTATAAATTCATCTGCTGCTGCTGCTGCTAAGTCACTTCGGTCGTAAATACCCTTAAAAAATTTCCTTACTTATTTTTTCCCCTTTAAGAAGTCACTCCAGTTTCAGAGCATCTTTTTCTGCCCTCGTCTTTCTCCAGTAGATAGCCAAGTGAGGAGAAAGACAAGCATATTCTTTTGCTTAAAATATAAAATATGAAATAAAATCTTTGTTTCCTCTTTCTTCCCAAAAGGTTATTGCTTGTTTTCCTCTTTTATTTACCTAAATGTGCAATTCATTGTCTTTAAAAGAAATTTTTCCCAATATAAATTTTTATAACTCTCTGATGGGAAATCTGGCAATAAGTATTAAAAATTTAAGTATTCTTAATTCAGAAATTTATTTCTAGGAGCCATCAGTAGTAAACAAAAATATTTCCAAGGAGCAGGGTGAAAAGTCGGAAACAGCAAAAATAGCCACATGAGTCAAATAGTTACAGAAATTCTGCTTTATCCTTACCACCCAGTACTATTCTGTTATTACAAAAATATTATAAATGTTTTATCATAGCTAATGCAAAAGTGTTTATGTTTTAATGGGGAGAATGAAGGCTACTCCACAGTATTTATTGGATATTTTTTAAGTTATAAGCAGACGTGAGGAGAAAGGGGCCCAGAGAAAAATCTATCAAACTATTAAAAAGGAATTTTCTCTGGGGAGGGGGTTTAGTTACTGGTTATTTATTTATTTATGTTAGCTTTTCTCTATGTTAAAAAAAATGTCTGTCATTAACAAATTTTACTTTTGCAATGATACAAGAACACAGTAATTTTTTTCAAACTTGAGAAAACATTCCCAAGCCTATTTTAATCTAATAGAAAGGCAGTATCATTTAGGAGCAAGAACTATAGCTGTGACCTACCTCAGTACAAAGTCCATTTGCTGAAGGTTCAGGAAGGCTGTCTCCTCAGCTCAGACACTACGGTATAAAAGGAGGTTGAAGTAGACGAGGAAGCAGGATACCGACCACACAAAGCTTCTTGCCCTATAATTGGCCATCGTTTAGGTAACCAGCTTCACTGCCTCAGGCCTAAATTCTTCTGCAGTTGCTTTCATCTGTGGCTACCCTTTTCTCTGATGCCCTCGTGGAATTCATTAGGCAGTGTTTCCTAAGTGCAGATGTGCAAGACTGGGCTATGGAAGATTCTAGCTGATACACGTGCATGGTATTAAATAATGTATCACTTTGTATGAGAATTAGTCTCTGTATGTTTCCTATTGCTGCTGTAACAAATTACCACAAACCTGTCCTGTGCTTAGTTGCTCGGTTGTGTCTGACTCTTTTAGACCCCATGGACTGTAGCCTGCCAGGCTCCTCTGTCCACGGGGTTTCTCGAGGCAAGAATACTGGAGAGAGTTGCCATACCCTCCTCCAGGGGATCTTCTCCATCCAGGGATTGAACCCAGGAATACTGCATTGCAGGCAGATTTTTTCCTTCTGAGCCACCAGGGAAGCTCATGAAATAAGTTTATTCTCTTATAGTTCTGAAGGTTAGAAATCTAAGTTGGAGAGGTTGATCGGGTTGTATTCTTTCTGGAGACTTCCTTGCCTTTTCCTGCTTCTAGAGGCTTTCTGCATTCCTTGGCTCCTGGTGTTATCACATCAGTTCTGGTTGTTCCATTGTCATAGATCCTTTTTTTGACTTTGATCTTCTTGCCTCCCTCTTATAAGGACCCTTGTGATTACATTGGGCCTATGCAGATAACCTAGAATAAACTCCCCACCTCAAGTATCCTAACTTAAGCACATCTCTAAATTTTCTCTTGCCATGTAAGGTCATATATTCACAGGTTTCTGGGATTAGGACGTGGACCTCTTTCAGCTGGAGGGGGGAGGGCCTTATTCACATTATTCATCCTACCATAGTCTCTCTATATAATTTCTTTCACTCTTTTGAGTGCATCAAGAAGAAAGTCTAACTTTGGTTTCTGTCTCTTTTTCTAACACTTGTTAACTTCTCTTTCAAATGAAGAGCCCATATTGAACAAAAACAAGGCAATTCTGAAACTCAAGTGTCCTGAATAGTAATCAGTTTTATTCTCAATCCTCTCCTTTTCGTTGTTGCTATGTTTATGCATGCACACTCTGACTCTATGTGATCCCGTGGACTGTAGCCCACCAAGCTCCTCTGTCCACAGGATTTTCCCAGCAATACTGGAGTGGGTTGTCATGCTCTCCTCCAGGGCATCTTCCTGACCCAGGGATTGAACCCAAATCTCCTGCCATCTCCTGCATTGCAGGCGTCTTCTTTACTGCTGACCCACCAGGGAAGCCCTATTATGTTTCTGGTTATCCTCAAATTCTAGCAAATAATATTTTTCCCTCTCATTTACAGTAATTGTAGGAAGTTTAGTTTTAAAAGTAATTTAATTAAATAGGCAAATTGATTTTGAGGCTTTTAAATGAGTAGCACTGAAGGTGGCATACAGATTGTGCAATGAGGGCAAACATTGTGAATGAGCAATGTGAATGACTACGGTTTAGGGAATATTGCTGTAGTAGAACCCCACCCTCATTAAAATTAGGGAAGAATCAGGGAATCCAGGGATGGTTCTGCCCCTCACTTAGCTTTGCATGAGGCCTCCCCGGAACAGACAAAATTTCCTTTCCTTTCCTTTTGACTGTTGGTTCTGTAGCTGCTAGAGGATGAACCAGCAAGACAGAGAAGAAGACTTCCCTTTTCATTCTGGGCATTGGCAAATTGCCAGTGGAAGATCTACGGGGTAACATGCATTGAGTGTTGGATTAGTGCATATCACCTTTGAAAGTCTTGCTGAAGGGGAAAGAAAAGTCCTGAATGCTGGTGGTCTTATTCTAGTAAATGACTATAGATCAAGGCAACTTAAGGAGGAAAAGGTCAGATCCACAGGAAAAGCAGTAATACAAAGCTGCAGCATTCAGACAGGAGATGATCCTTTCAGTTTGAGGGTAGAGAGGAACAGGTGAGAAGGGAATAAATGGAGAATGTGGACGATCAAGGGACTCTTCACGATGAAGGCATTTTTCTTCAGAGGCTTCACCAGGCCTTTCCTTAGGAAGCATTTGAGGAGGGAGGCTTCATCATTACCATCACTTGGGTTTTTTTCCTTGACACCATCCTCTGTATGAGAAAGACTTCCTGAGTCCCTTGCCAAACTTGCTAATAATGTGCTGATATAAAACTAGAGTTTAATTTTCTCTCTGTTAAAATCATAAGATATCTTAAATTATGAGTCTTCTGTTAATAAAGTTTATAAAAGGATTTTCTTTACCTTTTATGTAATGTGCCCATGAATCACAGATTCTATGTCTTTTCAATATTTCTTGTATTTCACACTGACTTGCTCAAATCTTTGATTCTTTTTAGAAAACTAAGTCTTTTCAATAAAAGAATAGAAACTTGTAATTTTCTGTATTTGCCTTTCAAACCTTAAATAATTGGAAATATGGATATGCATTGCACCAATCCCCCCACCCCAAAAATCTATTTAAAGAATTATTTAGTAGCGAACAATTTTTATAACATTTGCATTTCCCGTCATACACATGTATCAGTTTTATGGTATGAATAGTATTGTTTCACTATTTAATTATTTAACTGTTGTTAACATGTAAACATAAGCAGTTTCCACATAGCCTTGTGATTGACCCGGCGTGCTGAGCGCGGCCAAGAGGAGCTACCCGGCGTCCGAGGTCAGGGGCGGCAACAAGAGGAGTTACCCCGCGTCTGAGGCCGGGGGCAGCCGGGAGGAGACACCCAGCGTCCGAGGTCAGGGGCGGCAGCTGAGAGGAGCTACCCCACATCTGAGGCCAGGGGTGGTGTGGCCCTGAGGAGCCACACTGCACCCGAGGCCAGGGGCAGCAGCCAGGAGGAGCAACTGTGCCAGCACAGGAGGGCCTAGAGGAGCTATCCCATGTTGAATTTCAGGAAGGTCGGCGCTAAGGAGATACCCCTTGTCCAAGGTAAGGAGCAGGGGCTGTGCTTTGCTGGAGCAGCCTTGAAGAGATACCCCACCCCCAAGGTAAGAGAAACCCAAGTAAGATGGTAGGTGTTGCAAGAGGGCATCAGAGGGCAGACACACTGAAACCATACTCACAGAAAACTAGTCAATCTAATCACACTAAGACCTAACTCAATGAAACCAAGCCATGCCCGTGGGGCAACCTGGGATGGGCGGGTCATGGTGGAGAGGTCTGACAGAACGTGGTCCACTGGAGAAGGGAATGGCAAACCACTTCAGTAGTCTTGCCTTGAGAATGCCATGGACAGTAAGAAAAGGCAAAATGATAGGATACTGAAAGAGGAACTCCTCCGGTCAGTAGGTGCCCAATATGCTACTGGAGATCAGTGGAGAAATAACTCCAGAAAGAATGAAGGGATGGAGCCAAAGCAAAAACAATACCCAGC